>QEPC01010776.1:140317-164078 GCA_003113815.1 Sphenodon punctatus
AATGACATGTAGAAGGGGGGGGGCTACAGTGGGAGCAATGGAGGTCAGGAGGCGGGAGGGGATTGGGTCGAGAGGGCAGGTGGAGGGGTTGGAGGAAGCAAGCAGAGAGGAGATTTCCTCAAGGGGGGCAGGAGAGGAGAGTGGGGGGAGGGGCAGTGAGGGAGTGAGGAGAGGAGACAGGTGGCAAGCAATGTCCTGGTGGATCTTGTCAATCTTTGAGGTGAAGAATGACGTGAGGTCCTGAGCAGAGAGGGTGGAGCGGGGCAGGGGGGCTTGAGAAGGGAGTCAAAGGTGGAGAAGAGGCGGCGAGGGTCACGAGAGTAGGATTCAACCCGGGAGGCATAGTAGTGTTGCCTCGCCAGGGAGTTAGCGGAAGAGGGGGAGGAGAGGGAAAATTTATAGTGGAGGAATTTACAAGTTTTGCAGACAGAGTTTTAACATGGTGGTTACAAAAGTATAAATTGGGGGTCAATAAATTTTAATAATATGAAGTTTATCTCTGCCTTCATTGATGAAGACAGAGACCCACACTTTTACGAAGTAGGAACGGCTCTATGACTTCTAGTAAAAGATATTACTTCAGATTTGGGGGTTAAAATAGGTAACATACTTCACTCTGAGAAATTTGGCTTAGAATCTTTCTTTATTCTGAGTGCAATACCCCAATTTCCTTCATTGGGTGAGGGCTGCATTTTGAATCCAACTCAAACTCTTTGGGCAAATGTAAGATACCTTACATCTGCACCAGTACAAATTACAGAGTTAATTTTTATGCTGTTGCATAATAACAGAATTTAAAATCTCATTTTTTCATTGTCCATTTATTTAATAACTGAAATATAGGAAAAATATCTATTATTCTGTTCGGGGAAAGCATGCTCTTTCAATAATATATAATATTCTTTGTTCTAGAAATGACTTGGCTCTGTCTCTTATCTGAAGAACACCATTCACTTCTCTGTTTCTCTTCCCATTTTCATGAGATCAGAGGTCTGCCACTTTTACCCCGTTGCAGAGCTTTACAACACAATTTAGGGACAGACAGACACCCACCCATCCCCATCCTTCACACACACTCTTTTTTCCTCACATCATGTTGCTTTTCTACTTAGAACAAAACCCAATTATATGCCATTGTTCTTCCTCTTCTCATACAACTCTTTCTCTTGCCTTTCCAAATCTTTTTTTGAGACTTTTTTGCTTTTAAACTCAGTCACCTATTTTGTAGAGTTATTTTTAGGTTTCTTTGTACTTCAGCTTCCACTCCCCCAAATCTCATTTTCAGAAAACAAATTCCCCACAACACTGTCTGTCACATTTCATCCTACCTGCTGCTTCTACCAAGTCTGGCCCATTGCCCTTTACTTTGGTACAGAATTCTCCCTCTCCCGCTCCTCTGCACATCCATCATCATCATCATCATTTTCTCAGCCTCATTTTCTTTGCTCACTCAGTCTCGTGCAGAATCTTGGCTATCACCAGTTTGTGGGGATCTGCACATGCTCACTTGGCTGACTCTTTCACCATTTTTGTCTGTTGTCTCCTGACCAGAAAAACCTTTGCTTTCTTTTTACCACTAGACACTATTGCCAGGTGCCATGCTCTCTTTTCAAACTATGGCTTCATTACAGACATCTCATTTGACAAGCACCATGCAACTCACTTCTTTCCTTCTATGTTTCTCTACGATCTTAAATCTGCCAATCATTCCTCCTACTGGGTTTCCCTTCCAACACGACAGCTCAAACCACCCCAGCTACTAAGACCATGTTTTCTTCAACCATTAGAATCACTTCTGCAATCTCGTTTCAGGTTTCCTTATCCAGAGATCTTCCTTCTGAAGCACACACACAAATCATACCTAGAGCTTTGCCATTTGTTATAGTCACATGGCTAAACTTGAACATCTTTTGTTCTCAGCAATGAGCACAGCTGGGTTTTTTCTCCTCCCACCTCAGTCTTTATACCCATCTTTCAGTACTTTCATTTGTCCATTACACCACTTTATTATGATTATTTATATAGTGCCAGCAGTGTGCCTGGCACTGTACAATCAGTAGTTATAGACAAGTTCCTACCCCAAAGGGCTTACAAGACAAGAAAGGGGGAGACAAGGGAGAAGTGAAGCTGAGGTATAAGATGGGATGGCTGGAGAGCACTGTTGAGAAGGAGCTCACAGGGGAAGCAGGCTGCAGCCTGGGAGTTGCACCAGGTCCTGGAAACCCCTCACGGGCTTGGCGGAGGTAGGCAGGTAGTGCTCACTCACTCTTATGATCTGTTCGGATGGAGAATGAATAAAGCAGTGTTGTGTGCAAGCCGTGCATCACAAAGCCTCTGAAAGGCATTTAAGAGCAGCCTAGTCCTGAAGGTGTTTGCTGCTGGTTTTACCCCTCTGCATGGACTTATAAGATGGCTTCAGGATCATACTGCTTGTCTTTTTTGTTCGTTCATGTTCAGGGATTACTTTCACATTCTGTTTTAAGCAAAAATTATATTACAAAAATAATGTAATATAAAGGCTCTTCACAAGCTCGCTCCCCCCTACCTCTCTGCACTTATCGCCCTCCATACTCCAGGCCGTGCACTTTGCTCCTCTTCTGTCCCTTCCATGCCTTCCCTGCTCCCCCTAAGCGCCTTTGTCCCTTCTCACTTGCTACCCTCCATGCCTGGAACGCCCTCCCTGTCCACATCTGCCTTGCCCCCTCCCTTCAAATCTCTCCTTAAAACTCACCTCTTTCGCTCTGCTCTGTCTGACTCTTTATCCTGCTGAGCCACTATTCCTATACCTACAATCAGTTTACCCATATCCTTGCAACATGGACCTGCCTGCTGTCATTCTCATCGTAACCAAGCCAAGTACGTGCACTTGAGACCTCGCATCTTCCTTGTCCCTCCCTCTGTTCCCCTTCCTATGTCTCCCCCCACCACCCCAGCTCCTGTCTCTCAGATTGTAAGCCCTAGGGGCAGGGACCGTGTCTATTTTATCTTTGTAAAGTGCCAGGTACACTGCTGGCGCTATATAAATGTTTGTTAATAATAATAATTTCCTTGCTTAAAAACAAAAAAGGATTTTGCAAGCAGGGGCATGTGCCCCATTGGCCCTTGTTCTGAAGCAATTGTAACCACGACCTGGAGCCCTTTCAGTTCCCTGCTTACGCTGTCTAGGTGTTTTGCAACTGAGGGAGAAGTTGGTTGTCGTATTGGTCCCAACTGTATGAGATGGGAGACAAAATAGTTCCAGTGATCTCTTTCGTTGGACCAAGGTCTGGTGGTGAGATTATGCAAGCTATTGGGCCACACAGGCTCTTTCCTCAGGCATGGAGCTGGCTATGCTTCATGCTTGAGGAAGGGCCCTGTGTGGCCCATTAGCTTGCATCGTCTCACCAACAGAATTTGGTCCACTGAAAGAGATCATTTGAAGTACTTTGTCTCCATCTATAGGTGTTTTGCTGCAGGAGTGGAATTTGTGAATAACAGCTTCTCCCCCGCTCCCCCTCCATATGACCCTTGATTGAAGCCATGCGCTCTATATTAGATCACTTTATCATCTCCAGTTGAGCTCTGCATGCCTCGGTTGCACTCTACAGTGACACAGACTAAGTTTGTGAATCAATGTAAGAATTACACCCTTGATGTTGTAATTTCACAGCTGCCTTTTTCTTTCATGTTTCCATATAAGGCCCCTGTTTTCCATTAGGCCAGTGCAAAATCGGAATGGGGTTGAGAGAGTAGAGTCTAGCAGATGATGTAATTACGCATAAAATCAGATTCACCCACAGCACCCATACATTCTCTAGCTTTAACACCACTGATTAAGTGGTTGATCCAAGTGTCAAATCCCATTTTGGCTGCACATGTATGGCAATACAAAATTCACCAGTACTGATGGGTAAAGCATAGCAAAGTAACTTTCCTCCAGCTCATCCAAGATTTACTCCTGAAACCACTTTCTCCAGAGTAGTCCTATTCCAATAGGACTAGGTTTTAGAACTGCAATTGTGTTCACTAGCAAAAAATGAACAACTCTTGAGTGAAGAAGGGTGTGCTTTGGGAGCTTCGGGAATCACCTGTGCAAAAACCAAAAACGTGAGCCCTAGGTTGTTCTTTTGATGTTGGTATGTGATTCTTGGGGCTTAGGATTTGGGTCATGCCTTTAATAGACTATTTAGATAACAGATAATCATGTAGTATGGGAGTTTAGCACTTGAAAAGGATACCAGCCTCCAAATCCTACCTGACAACATTTCAAGAGAAGAATGCTTTAGTAACAGCAATTTTATGTTACAAGCCCAGGGTAGTGAATGCAAAGCTCACTGCAGCCTCGCATAAGAACCCAAGCTAAGACAGTGGCATTCCACACTTGGCACAGCTCCACATGCAATTCCACGACTAAGGCACAGGTAACGATTCGGGAGTGGCGTTATGGGGCATTCTCTCCCAATGCTCAGGCTCCTGCTTTGGCCGTTCCTCCTTCCCTGAAGGCAAACGAAAACACCAATTAGTAATCATTCCAACAGCACTTTACAAAACAACAACATCTGCACCTAAGAGCATGTAGCCTAAAAGCAAAATGCCTGGTATGCTGAAGGATGCCAAAAGGGGGGAGAGGGGGGCTGATTTCCTTGTGTTTTGACATACCGCCAGCGAAATTATCGGTTCAGTAATAGAAATGGCATTTCCTAACTAATCCCGTCTAAACTGGGTTAGGATTCCCTAAGTAGGAGCCTGCTATGTTGGCAATATTCCTTGTACATAAGTAGGGAAAACCCACTGTAACTAATTCTAGCATTTCTAGAAAGCTCCTGCTGTTAGTGCAACCACTCTAGGCAGATATGAATAAAGTGGGTCTTCATGACAATGATCCACCTTCTGGCAGCATGAAACCCACCCCAGAAGCCCAGACAATCGTCACGCCTGCTTCCAAGCTGAACCAGAGTAAAAAATGGAAATCCTGAAAAGCAGCTACGGTGTGGGCCACGCCTCCCTTGCACTCAGATATTGGATGACTTGCACCACTGCTGTGCTGGGGAAAAGTATTTCAAAGACAACACCCACAAATCACTTGAAAAATCAGACTACATTTTTTAACCCCGGGACAATGCCCTAGTTGCTCGCCGAAAATGGTTCTGTTTCAGAATATATTCTCCCTTGGCTCTCTGGATGGCAGGCACAAACAGGAGACTGCCTGAAAAGCTGGAGAGGCGCAACCTCTAGACCCTGTCATGAAGCCCCTCTCGTGTTTCATAGCAGTCCTCACAACAGGGCCCAGACATCTCTGTGCTGCCTCCCCTAGTGCTGGGAACTCCCCCAAATATGCCAGCTTACACTCTTACCAATAGTTTGCCCAAAGGCCATCACAGCACTTACAACATTCTCAATTTCCAAAAGGAGTCAAGTGTCAGCATTTGGGACTGATAATCAGAATACTGAAATTCTGAATTGCCACTTTTGATATGAAATTTCAACATTGTAAAACTCATTGTCTGAAAACTTGCCACTGGTTTCAAAACTGATTTTGGAGATAAGCTGAAAACTGCATCCTCATCTCTCCCTGATAATATCAAAGCAGAGTGCTCGTAGTCAGAATAAGAGAAGAACCATGTTTATGATGCCACTGAAAACTGTAGCAGAGTAATTTGTTTACCGGCATCATAAGAAAGATGCAACAGAAGAATCCCATGGTTATGGTTAGTAGGGATTGGGATTCATCTTTGTTGAAACACTGTTGCACTTCCAAACCCTGTTGTGAGTCAGTTCCACCCCATATAATTCTCACGGGGGGTGTCTGCATACTCTTACAAAGAGTGCATTGGGCCAAATGCACCAAGCCAGATTCACAAGTGCAGACCACTAGCCATCCATCATTTGGGTGTCCCCTGATTAGAAGATTCTTTTGGGTTGGCTTGCGTCTGTAGCTAACAGAGGAACGCTTCAGATTCCTTTAACTCGTTTCAGCAAATGAACACACAGCAGTTTTATAGTAAAAAGGGCTTTATAAAAAAAATTAAGTTCAACTTAAACAATAAAAATCAATTGTTACAGGCAGTTGCCACAAAACCAAAAGGTTAAAAATCATGTAAGCTACGTTCACATGAATTATTAACCTTGTAACCTATTCCTCACTTTTAATTTCAGTTTTCAGATGAGTTCTTTTTCCAGCACCCTAGATCAGGGCTGCATTCTCGCAGATTGTCAAAAGCAGAGAAAACGTAGGGTACTAAACAGGAAGATAGCCCATTGGAGTCCGGGTTCAATCCATGCCTCCCTCATTCACGATTAGTATGCAGAACCTAATACAGGGGTAGTCCCTGTATTTCTTGTGCAGGGAGGGGGGGGGCACTCACAGACTAAATGTGACAAGCCTAATACACGGACAGGCATTCTTTCCTGCCCCACTCCAACCACAACCGACCTCCCGCCATGTCCTGCCTCCAATGATGACTCTCAGCCGCAGCGAACCATGGAAAGAATAAGCTGCACCAGCTGTTTGTTTCTTCTGAGCTACGATTCCAGGAGACGTTCCAGTGCCTGCTATCCCCGATCACCCACAGAGGTTCATACTTGCAAACTGCATACTTCATTGAGCACCTACAGTGAAAATTGAAATCAAAAGTATACATTGAAATCAAAAGTAATCAGTCATTCAATATTGTCACTACCTGTTTTTTCCCATCCATGGCTCACAGCAACGTATGGGCAGGTAGCAGCACAGAATTTTTATGGGTTTCTACTGCGGTGGAGTAGGAAATCCCTTTCAGTTTGTATAGAGTCCTCAGTCAAACATGTGCCTCTTGTACCCCCGCTCTATCATCTTCTGTATTACCATACAGTGGGGGCAGAAAACATCCCCGCTCACAACGGTGCTCTGCACTTCTGTAAGTGTCCAAACCTCATATATGGCAACAAGATCTCCTTCAGTTGGTCCACATTCCCTGTACCCTGAATCATTTGTTTCCTCCAAGGGAGTCATCTCTCCCATCCTATCAAGGCATTCCCAGTGGGCGTGGTATCCTCTCGCTGTCATCAGGGCAGTGATGAGAAAAAGTGGCAGGGAAGGTCCAGCCTCTGTTAGTGACTGCTCTACTTCTCGCAGTGCACAAACATCCAGAAAAGTGATCTCATGCGCATCACACTCTCTCATCTCGTCTGGGCCTCCCACACCTCCATTCTGCTTAGCCTGGAACTGCAGCAGGATTGTGTGATGTCTGTACTCCATCATGTATGCTTAGCCCTATGAGCGCACAGGCTACTTGAGAGGAAGGGTCCAAGTTCTCTCTCTACATCAGGCCTCATCCAAATGTCAGGGTATCCATCTCCACCAACTTCTCTGAGCCCTGGACCACAGGCAGCCAGAGCACCCACAGACAAAAGCCAGAGCCATTTGGCTTTCCCAGGCAAACAGCATGTAGCAATAGCTTTCTATGGCATTGCGACCCCTCACTCTCGTTGCAAGCAAGAACTGTTACTTTCAAAATATGAGAAATTCCGAGTAACTGTTAACCACGGGGCAATAGCATTCCAGCTCTGTTCCCACATACACTACAAGCACAGTGACCTTCACTGCCCATTTCTTTATGTTCAGGGGCACACCTCAATTAAAAAATTGCATGGTGTAAAATAGCAGCTGACGCTCAGTGCGCAGCAAGTCCTGTAACACAACATGACCAATAGTGGGGTCAATAGCTGCTCACCTGTGGCATGCAACCAATCATAGCTAGACAGCCACCCAGCTTTTTAAGCTGTTCAAAACATTTGGCCTGTAGTCTGCAGAGTTCACAGACGCTGGAACTGCAGCCATGGCAATGCATGCCAAGAACTTCCTTGTGCTCGTTATCACGTTCCAGACCTTCCTTTCTGCTGCTGAGCAGAACCTACAAGCAATCCAACAGATCCAAACCTACTGCTGTCATTGGTGCGATGTCATGTCAAGGCACAGAAAGGCTCTCGCTCAATCTCTGGCTGGGATAGTGGAGTGCATCATCATGGAAGCGGCTCCTCCACGTACCTACTTCCGGTGATAATGGACCGTGCGGGGGGGGGGGGGAATCGAAGCTGCGCAAGGGCAGCTGATGTGCACAGAGAGGGACCTGTCAGGAGCCGTGGTTTCAATCACCATTGCCATGCGCACGGTTGTACTCGCCAAGAGGCTGGTCTGGGTCAAGGAGAAAAGCACAGACGTGGAACAACATGTTGTCCTTGTGGAGAGATGCTGAATGGATTGCAAACTTCAGGATGCCCTGTCGCCTCGTCCTGCAGTCAGCCGTGATCCTCAGGCACAACCTCTAGACCTTGTCATGAAGATCCTGATGGAGAAGTGTGTTGCAATCCGACTCCTGTTGTTTTGTCATTCAGCAATACCGAGTTGGAACCTCCACAGCAGGCACCATACTAGTGGTGGTTTGCAAAGCAATTGTGGAAGTACTGCAGGACTGGTGGGTGCAGCTGGCTGACCCCACAGAGGTAATGGTGGGCTTTCGGCAGGAGAGGTTTCCTAACTGGATAGGGGCAATTGATAGGAGCCATATCTTCATCATCTGCCCACCCCATAGCAAGGACAACTGTACTCAGTTTGTGGATGTGCTGGTCGGATGATCCAGGAAGAACCACAACGTCCGCATCTCCCATCAGTCCCCTTTTTTGGCCAAGTGCACACCAAAAACTTATGACCGTTTACTGAAACATGCATTGACGGGGTGTTCATGAGGTCTATTGCTTTAGGGGACTCTGCCTACCTCCTGAAGCTCTGGCTCATGAAGGCATACAGCATTGCCCATGCCCTCAAAGATACTTTAACTGGTAGCTCGGTGGTCTCCACTCTGTTGTGGAGAAAGCTTTTGGGCTATTAAAGGAGTGCTGGAGATCAATTGCAGCCAGAATTGATTTTGAGCTAGAGATCGCTCCACTTCTAACTACCACCACCTGTGTTCTTCATAACATCTGCAAGATAGGTGGGACCGTGTTGGGAGAACCCCTGCTATTTAGTTGGTGTCCCTGTTCCAGGACCAGTTGAACTGAGCGGAGCAGCACATAGCCAGAGAGATCTGGGATGCCTTGTGCCAGCAGATCAATCACAATGCTAGCCCCAACACCCACCATCAGTCATAGTTTAATGAGCATTGGTGAACTGTTTTAAAGTGATCTTTTTATGATATCAATAAAGTCTTTGTTTCCTGTGCACCACTGTGTTTTCCTCTGCCCCATCCGGCTCCCCACACAGCACCAGGATGGCATACTTTCCCTCCTTGCCCCCCACCTCTGCTATTTCCCACCAAGTAGCCTTTCCCTGTGCGATCCCTATTGGCATTTGTAGATTAGCTGGCTACAACAGACCTAAACCTCGTTTTCCTATTGTCATTTCCAGGCTAGCCAGGTCTGGGAATGGCAACAGGAAGCGCAGAGGCACAGGCGTGCAGCTGGCTACTCTGTGGCTGGCCAGCACCTGGGCTTTTCCTGTGGCTTGTCCACGGTAGTTCCCTCAGCACCTGGGCTTTCCCCTGCTGGGCTATTGCCACCATGACCTCAAATGCAAGTGCATGACCATTGGCCTCCCCACCCTCCCATTGTTGGTGCACCCGCCACTCCCCTATCCCATCCCGTCTAACCCCCAGTCCAAAAAGCAGCTTATTGCTATTCCATACTGCCTTTCTCCATGTGCCCCCACCCACCCCAAAAAACCCTTCCCTTCTTTCTCAGAAACAGCACAGAAAGCATGGATTCTGAAAAATTAAAGATTTAAAAACAAAACAAAAAAACACTCCACTATTTCTTCTTGCACCTTCTCCTTTGGGGGACAACTGGGCCCACGTGCTTGGGTGGCGAGGCTGCTGGGAGGGCCTTTTCCGATCCTCCTCCTCCATCAGGATTTTGCCCACAGGCCGAACATTTCCACCCCTGCTTTGGACTATTCTCTCTGCCCACAATTGCTCCTTTTTATCAAAATACTGATGCTAAATTATCTCTTCTCTTTATTGACTGAATATCTGTCCTCAATTATTGGCTTCCCTTTTCCAGGCTTATTCTTATTTTCTGCCCATATTTCTAACAAGTTTACCATAATTTTCCTCTCCAGCAGCTACCGTTAAATATAATTTGAACTCAATAGCTGCACCACACTTCATGTGTCCATCTTTGCTTTGCCCTGATCACAAGTTTACCCTCTAAAATAGTTTGCATCAAGGGAGAATTCTAAGGCATAACTATTTAAAAGCTTTCTGTAACCCATTCTAAGTTGAGCATATGACCAAGTTACCATCAATACAACATAATTGCTAGTCAGACAATCCCAGTCTAGTTATAGTCTAAGAAGAATTCTATACTAATACAGTCTTGCAAAACAGCCAAATATTTGCATAGGTTATCTAATACATAAACATTAAAATTTGGGGATTACTGTGAAAAAAAGTTTACTTGTGAAGAAAGACTTGCTCTCCCTGGCGAGTACAATTTTGCAAAGCTGGTTTAATTAGGCCTCACTGAACAACAGCAAAACATTTCAATATGGAAGTATAAGCAAACATGAACAGGACAAATATTACATACAATACCTGATGCTTCATAGACTTCTAAGGAATAACCTTTGAAATGAATAGTTCCTAGAAATACAGGCACTGAACAAGACATGTTCTTTAGTGATGCAGGAAGATGGTCTTCAAGATGGGTTGTGCCCATGACACCCAGGCAGAGCGTGTGTAAACCTACAGAGCGCTAAGTTGGGAGTTTAGAGCAGTAATCTCCATTGGGGGCCTGTGTACGCATTGCCAGTGTGCTCTTGTGCCCCTACGCTCAAGGGTAAATAAGGAGCCGCAGACCCCAGGTATCCCTCTGTTTCCTATTCACTTCTGAAGAGTCTTTGCAGTAGGAAGGAGTGAAAGCAGCGACACCTCTCCTGTATTCTGCTTGGTAACTGAGGTGGTAAACAAGGCTGCAGCCCCCCTTAGATACTTTTGAAGGAGAGGGCCCAAGAGCATGTAATATTGCACACATGCAGCTCTCAAGTACTGCTGCTCAAAGCTTCTGGCTTTCAGCTCACACACTTCATGCATGGGAGTCAAGTGGGCAATCACTTGAAGATGGACCGTTTGGTAATGAAGATAACCCAAAGGATTCTCTAGTGTTACCTTCTGATAACTGCAAGTATCCAATTCATACAGCAACCCATTAACATCAGTGGGGGTGGGGTTGTCATCTTGTCCAACCCCCAAGCTTGCTTATGGCCTTTGGTTGTTTGAAAACTATCAAATATTCTCCCATACAGACACCATTCCTAGAAATCCACATGAACTCAGATTAGCCAGATAGCTTGTTTCAGGTGATTCAAATTTGGAATGATTGGAACTTACATATATAATATTTCAAAGGGACCAGGCTTTGATATACTGCATTATATGCTAAAATGAAAATTAAGCACTAGGTTAATTTCATGGATACACTATAAAAAAGCCTTTGAACCTCTCTTCTACTCTTTACAAAGAAACAAACTGAAACTGCATTAGACGTTATACTGTTTAATTTAATCAGTTCTGCCATTGGTTTCTTCATACATTTTGGACAATATCCACAGAAGGAAGGGGGAGTTACTCTGAATCAAGATAGTGAATTGTCTAATACAGCAATCACCACCACAATGAGTAAAAATTCTCTTTAATAAGTTTTGATTGCCAACACTGTCATTGCCAAGAATACCTTCAAATACCATACTATTAGATGACTAAAAACATGATACCTCACATCGGAGGAATGCTATTTGGATTAACAAAGGTGAACACATTATTATTCCCATTTTACAGACAGCAACACTAAGGTATAAAGAGTTTAAGATGTATGTCCACGTTCACACGGTCACTAGAAGAGTCAGACGGTCTCCTGACTAATTCCTGCTGTCATCACACTACAACAATGCCACAGGAGGAGGTTATCCTGCTGCTCCAGAAATGCTACGGCAAAGACAAAATATTAATTTTCACAGCAGAGATAACAGTATGCAGTAGTTTGACTGCTGCTGTAGAAAATTATGTGGATGCAAAAATAAACAAAGCCAGCACAACAATAAAAGACATTCACATTCTTTAATGACATGCAACAAAAGAACTCCTGGCTCAAGATGACTGAATACACAAGTCATGAGATACATCACAAAATCTTGTTTGCCTGCCTGGAGTTGAATGACAAAGTCTGGAGCAAGTTTCACTAATTAAATTTCATATGCAAGTGACAGAATTATGATTGTTCATTCATTAAAGGTCAGCAACAGCTTGCATCCTGACTAACTTACTCTACACCCCCGGCCCAGACCATTACATTTCACATTTACCTCCATGGTCATAAGTAAGAGAGATTTAGACATACTTTTCAAAGAGACATATGCATATGCAAAGAGACATGGTATGCATATCAGTTTCATATTTAGATGGACATTGACAGCTGTACCACCGTCAACTCGATAAACCTTGATTAAAATAGGAAATCAGTATCTTATTATCCAGTACCCATGAAAATTCAACTGAGGTGAGTGAATGCAAGACAGACAGAAAAGGAAAAAGGACCCAGACTAGTAACAGAAAGGAAAGTGAAGTTTTATTAGACGTGCCCTCAAAATAGAAACAAGACTACATTTACTTCCAATCTGAATTTTCTGGCAACATAGCGATCACTTGGATTCTGCGGTTTATGGTGTTACCAGACTCCCTTGTTGGCTAAATGTCAATTTGGAGGTGAACAGGCACACATTATTTGTTGAACTGGATTAATCTGATCATCTATATTTTGAGAGGGGTGGGAAAAGGCTCGATAGAAAAGCATTTCAGCAAATCAGAAAACCAGCTTGCCCATAAGTGTTGCTAAAGTATGCTGTTCATATGAACAAGCTGCCTTCTGGCTGGCTGAAAGGGGTACAGGGAGAAGGGGAGCTTGTGTTTTTGTTTCAGTTTTCTAAGTGAAATGGCCAATGAGAAGCAATTGAACTGAACAGCTGGGAGTCCAGTGAACACAGACTGCAATTTAAAAATAAAAATAAACATGTTCTTGTCAATACACAATTAGGATATTTCACCCTTTCAACCATGTATTTCTCTGGCAATCCAGACTACTCCTCTGGCAGGGAGAAAATGAAAATCTATGAACAGAATCATATTGCAGTATGTTTATGAAAAAATACATCTGACTTTTGGATCCCATCCTGCCAGGTGCCATACTCTTTTCAGCCCCATTAAAGTCATACCAATAAAGTGGATATGAAGGAAGTCAATGGGGGAGGAGCAGGCTCAGCTCTTGCAGGATAGAATCCTTCATGATCATTCACATTCTCATAAGGCCACTTGTGCACTAGACAGAGGACAATTAAAAAATAGTACTTTGATATTTATTCAGGTATATGCAGTTTACACGCATATTACTGAGCAAAACTGAATTGCAAATATACAAATACCATAACAAGCGTTATCAAATACCATAACTGGCACTAGTGTTATAAGCATATTAACGAAACTGATGAGGATAAGTCATGGAAGACGACCAGCTCATGGCATTTATTTTTTTTTATTAACCAAACCAAAACTTTCAGTAGCACCATAATGGGCAAACTTACAAGAAACACAAGACGGAACACATTTGAATTAGTATTCTGATACCCATGCCTTTTTTTCTTGTGTGCATTTTAGTGGATTATGAAGCAAGATGTTTTACCAGTGCAGGTGCTTTGGCCAGCTTCAATTTGAGTTTAGCCATACATCTTCCATCAGCAAAAGAAACAGCCAGCCATATTTGGAACCTCCCTTTTGGATTTGTGCAAGCTCTAAATGGTGCTTTTATTCTGTGACTGAAAATGTATGTACATGTGTCTCGCAAACAGATGTCATGGAAAAGTTAAATATCCACTAAAGCCTGAGTGAGTCTTTGGTAGGCTAATTCCTCAGTATTATTATACACGTTATCTGCCACAGACATTTTATTCTCTGTAGTTTTTCCTTTATAATCCAAGGTCGCCAGAGAGGACATTCTGGAAAACATTACAATAAAATCCTCAAATGACCAGGCACTTAAAACCCAGTCTAATTACAAAGGCACCAAGGATTAATGGGGCATCATACTTCCCCTTATGAAAGGTAACTATATCAGCTTCTCTACAGTGTTTTATAAATCCATGGATTCTTATTTTACAGTTTGTATATAGTATATGATAATCTTATCAGATGCATGTGTAATTAAATTACCCCCACAACTCTTCATAAGGCCATGTCTTGTTAGCTACCATGTATGAAGTACCAGTTTCCCAAAGTTATGCTAAATGCCATAACTTTGCTCAAAGTGCACAAGCAGCCAAACACTTTTGAAACTGGTTGCGTCCAGCTCTGGGTATGTGTGTCATTACAATACAAAAAGTCTGAAATGTGTCCAGTTATGAGCCAAAATGATCACTGCAAATATTCCTTACTGAAATATACTTCTATAGTCTCTGCAAGACTCCCGTTTGCTCTAACTAGTGTTCACCCTAGAATGGTTTCATTATGTTACTGCTCCTCAGCTGATACTCACTTAATCCCAAGCCCCACAATTATTCATGTGAATGTGGTAGGAAATATTATTCAGTTTAGCATTTAATGTATCATGAATTAGCCAATTTTATCTGAATACACAAATATATATTTTCAAGAAAAGTTGTGGCAAAAATACAAAACATGAACTTGTCCTGTTGTAATGCACTTGTTAAAGCCTTCATGTCGCTTCATATAGTTCTGTAAGATCCACATGAAGCATTCTGTCTTAAAGAAGAGGCATATAGAAAATATAATTGCATGAAAACCTTGTTGCTGCTGGTTGCCTGAAACTTACAGTAGTCACATGCAATTCAACCAGCTTTCAGACAGGGTTTCTTTAGTGGTAAATACATTTCTGAAGCACTTACAGGTCTAAATTTCAGTCTGAATTGCAGTGTTTAGTTCCACAGCATGTTGTGCATTGTTATTATTGGTTTCTTTCAGTGTTTCACCAGGTCCTAAATCTACATCGGCTGAGGTTCCATTATTGACAACACATTCTTCAGCAATGTAAGTCAGCTGTGGAACTTCAGTTCTTGGGGCAGTTGGAGCAAGCACAGGGATTCCACTTTCATGGGGAGAGTTTTCCAAACGGTCATTTTCAACCTCAGGGAGAACGCTAACTGTGGTAAAGCGGGTATGATAATCATTGGAACCATGGCTACATGAGGTTTTCACACTTTCCATATCAGAACAACTGAACTCAGAAAAATGACTTGAGTGGGAATCTGCAACAGATGGAATACTGTCGCTTAGAGAGGGAGAGTCGAATTCACTGGAGTTTGTGCTTTGTTGTTCCAACAACTGAGCATCCATGTCCTCTCTGGTCTCATTTATCTTCATGCTACTTTTTTTTCTCAGTTTACCTTTACATTTTTTTCCTGCTGTTGTGTCTTTGGACCACTTGGTGGCACTAGATTTGTTTTCCGTCAAGCAGGCCGATGAAGAACCAGCATTGCTACGACCTGGAGCACTGCCATCATCAACACTACTGCTTCCACTATTGTGTCTGAATTTAGTTGGCTTTGACTCAATGTCAACTTGCACTTCCATACTGTTGCCGTCCCTACACAAGACAAAAAAACAAACAAGTACAAGCTTCCATTTTTAAGGCAACATAAAAAAAATTAAAAGTTCATGGCTAACTTGTTACAACAAGCATGACACAGCAAGGAAGTTAATACTGCATTATACGAAGTGTTTCTTTTATCAGAAGGGTTAGTTCTTAACTAAAATGAATTTAAGGCACACAAAGGCTGGTACAACACCACAGCAACAATGGTGCTCCTGTTTGAGCAAGTACTTTTCTGTTCATTTAAAAATAATAATTGAACATTAGATGTTTGAACATAAACAGTGATAACACACAAATACACACAGATCAGAAGAGGAAGCATTATAAATGGAATTCCTTGCCAAGTCAAATCAGTTGGTTTAACGGTATTGGTAATATATCTTTTAAAAGAAACTGCATAGCTAATTTTATCATCATTTATATAGTGCTTTCGGTATTCAAAGTGCTTCACTGTCCTTATCTACTTCGCCCTCACAACAGCCCTGTAAAGTAGGTCATTATTATTCTCATTTTACAGATGGAGAAATGAGGCTGAGAGAGAGAGAGAGAAGTTGCTAAAGGTCACCCAGTGAATTCATGACAAAGATGGAATTTGAACCCTGGTCTCCCAAGATCTAAATCCAACACTGTATTCATTAAGCTACATTGGCTACTAGAATATTAGTTTGTCCTGTTTTCACTGTATTGGTCTTACCTGTCCAAAGGGATGTAGGAATTCAGAATGGATCCTGCCATTGCTTTGGTACTGGCGTTGTCACTAACTGTTCCCAAACTAACTGTTCCAGACTCTCCACTAAGACTGTATTGCTCCTTCTGCACATCTGCTTGAACTTCCAACCTTGGGGGAGATTTAATTTTTTCAGAAGTTATCTTCCTATATTTCTACCACTTGAGAATTAACGTCTTATTCTGTAAACTTTATCCAGTTTGATGTCAAGAACGATTGAGGAGTCTGCACTGCCAATACAAGTTATGTATTATTAAAATAATCATATTTTAGGCGCCGGATTGTATAGCGGGGAGCCGGGGATGCCTGACTCGAAGTCCCCTGGGTGGCGACGATGGGGAGGGTGTTCTCGGTGGCTGCTCCCAGGCTGTGGAATTCCCGCCTGACCCCTGACCTCCCCTCTTTCCGAAGAGAGTGTAAGAACTGGCTGTTCCGGGGGGGGGGGGGAGGGAATTCTGCCCCTTTAGTATATTTTATTGTATTTTTAGTTTTTAATGAATTTTAAATTGTATATTATGTGTTTGTTTTATTGTTATTGTTGATTTATGTTTTGTAAGCCGCCCCCAAGCTGCTCTGTGAGCAGGAGGGTGCGGGGTAGAAAAGTAGCAAAATAAATAAAAATAAATAAAATAGACTCTGAACTTACACCATTAACCAGAAATACCTATAACTAAGAGTCAGTCCAGGAATGTAAGACACAGGACACTTTTAAAAACTTCCCACTAAAAAGTGTTGTGGCCTAACCATGAACGAAGATTACAAGAGTTTTCCACACTAAGGGATGATCCCTTTACAGACTTTTCTAGTGTTTAGTAATCTACAGATGACAAATGTCCACAACGCAGAAGGCGCACAGAGCACTTTTCAGGCTGCTGAGAGATTGGAGTTCAAGTCATATTTCTACTATGTTCCTCCTGAAGCAGTCACAGGGAAGATCTAAGCAAAAGCTGCCTGGAGAGCAGTGTTCCTTATTACACCTTGTGTGCTAACGATATCATCGATTGTAATAAAGGAGTTACAGAAATAAAGGCATGTTCATTTCCCTCAAAGACAATAGGTAGTTGCACAAGTGCCAAATAAACTAGTAGACACACACACCTTAGGCAGTATCACTGGGTTTAAATTTCTATTGTGCTCTCCCTACCACTTCCAGGTATCCTGGGCTTCTGAATGCAGGAGTGCTAAACAATGCTCTCATTCAAAGATGAACTCCCGTCTTATTCCCAACATGACACTTCATAAGAAAAATTCTCCCTTCTTTGGGAGAGAGGATGGGGCCAACAGTCTCAAGCGGCTTTAAAGCAGCTACATACTTCAAACTACTTCTCCAGAGAAGTCACTTCTTAGTAAGTAGCAGCATTTTCTGAATTCAGTGAAGTCCCATCTAGCAGTTCTCAACGAAGACCGCTATACTGTACAGCCATAAGGACAGAAGCATTTGGGATTTGGTACGAATGTGGAGTGTACGCTGCCTATAGAAGAGTGTTCTAATACCTCTCTGTGTCAGAAGTTTTCATCCTGTTATGCAGATAGATGTGGAATTATGTCAGAGGATGCTACTGTATTGTTAATGGTACATTTTTAAAATGACCTATGTCACTAAAGTCAATGAGAACCTATTTACTTCAATGAGCACTGGATTAGACTCATGAACAAATCACATTAGGAAGTGCCATTTGGAATCTGCTTTACATCTTCTGTCTCTGGGGTTTCAGTCAAATTATTAATATTGTGCACAGTTAAGTATTTATCTTTTCTTATACTATAATGTAATGTTTCTATGAACTGTTAAACTGCTGCATTCTGCACCAGAGATGACAGGACGGCTGATATACTGAACACTGGGATAAAAACCCCACCAAACAACCCAAACAAACTCCCAATCCCACACAAAATCAAAACCAGTAACAGCAACCAGAAGGTGCTACCATATCTCAAATTCCTTATACCACAACTATCTAAAGTGTCCAGAGCTAAAGACTGTCCCTTCCTCCTTCCAGTTCCACACATATTAAAAGCTAGATAGAACACAGTGGAAAGCTTGTCTTACCTGTTAAAACAGCTGACCATGGCACTTCCTGACAGACTCCCTGTTATACTCGCTCCAGCGAGTGCCATGGTGCTAGCAGTTTCACTCAGGTTGTCTCGAATGGCTCCTATTCGATCCATGTGGCTGCCACTTGCACTCAAGCTGCCCGTCATTCCTCCAACACTTCCTTCCCCTATACTAGGGTTGTGACGCGCCTCTGCTACTGAAGTAGTATCTAGATAGGAAAATGTAAAAAAAGGCAGAAAGAGTCTTGAAATTCACTGGAAATAGTTAGCTGCAATTCTTCTGCCCTAACCTGCATAAGAAAATGGTAAGAAACCTCAGGAGGATGAACACTGCAGACTATGAACACTGTGCATACAGACTATGAATACATCGTCAAGATTATAGCAGGGACGAAGATGTGCTCTTGTTTGGGTCTGCCTCACTGGCTGCTGTTCAAGTCTGATTATTCCTGCAGACAAACCAATTGCTGGAAAGTTTCAAGGCACTGGAGACTTCACAGGAATGATGACCTAAAATCACCCTGCACAAAGTCCTCTGGCAAGAAGGCTGCAGTGGTTTAAAATTAAAAGAGATTTCTACAGTTCCAGAATGCAGCAGCAGCAACACAACAGCTTTGTCAAAGAGATGAAGTCAGAGAGCATCTGTGGACCAGACATTGAAAGTATGATCATTTTCCATATCTGGTTTCTTCCTAGAAAGGGCCCTGCACGGCCCCAAAGCCTGCACTCTCTCACTAACAGTAGTTAGTCCAGTTAAAAAAATATCATCTGAACTACTTTGTCTTCATTTCTTCCTAGGAGGCATCTGCAGATGCTGCACCTGATTAAGAGAGTTTTTATGCATCACTTCTTTGCATTTACATTCCAAGAAATACTTGATGGAGAAGGGACACAATTCTAAACACTGTTACGAATAATCTGTGATGGTTCCATGTCCAGCAAACTGGACCCCTGTGGTCAGAAAGAATTTCCACATTGCAGGTAACAATGGCGACACATGTAAAAATCTGTGCACAATTGGTTGCAGGATCAAGGCCTAAAAAGCTAACTTTTGTTCACACTCATGAGCATTATATTTGCTAAGTAGCTATTTGTGAGGGAATGGATGGATATTAAAAAGGGACTAGTGTTGAGATACAATGGTTTGCAGCTCTGTGTTGCTCATTCAAGCTCAACCCAGGTTAAGAATGACAAAGTGGTTACCACATAATGGCTTTTGGTGGCCTATATAGCAGGCTCGGATAGACTTTGTGGAAACTTTGCAAGGCCTGATATTGGAAATCTAACTGCCTCTGACTTTCAATGAAAGAAGTCACATTTTTCCCTTAAAAAAAAAGAAAAGATCTCCCCTTTAGTTCACATTCCATTACAAAATGTACTGCCCCGCGTATGCAAGGAAACAATTCCCCCATCGTCCCTGGAGAAGGTCTCTTCTTGTCAGACAGCAGAGGTATGTAGGTGAGGTAGCCTGCAATGCTACTGCCCCTGCTCCACATCTTCAGTCTCTATACTGACAATTTTTATGAACACTAATTTTGCAGAAAAATAAAGCTCGCTTACCTACTGCTGCATTTGTTCCACCAACATTGATGTCATTTTCATCATCAAATTCTATTCTGACACCCTTCCCATTGCCTGCAGACACACCACAGCCTCCACTTCGGCAAAGGGAGATGGGAACTACTCCATATACATAAGCCAACATAATAGGAACACCAATACCTACAAGGAAAAGCAAAGCAAAATGAAAACAACTTAATTTTGTTCACCACCTTATAGGGACTATCCCATATTTGGAACTATACTGTATAATAGTGTACAGTTAAGCTAAAAAGTAGCAGAGGGAGAAAGGTTTGGGCAAAGATTTGATTTTCAGATGAGATCCTAAAAAGTAAAAAATATTAAGCTTTTTAAATTCAAGTAGTATAATTAAAAATGTTGACATTTTCATTTAGAACCATCTGATGAGGCATGGAACCAGTTCTCAGTTCTGATGCACATCAGTTGTGTAATCTTAAATTGCTACTTCTTTGTGCCTCAATTTACCATCTGAAGCTAGTATCTTTATCTTCTAATTCACGGGGGGTGGCTTATGTATGAACATTTGTAAAATCCTTCTGGGTCCTCAGCAATAAGGTGTTACAGGTAAAAAAGGGGTGGTATACCTGCTTACCTACAGTTACTGCGGCTACTACAGGCGACACAATGACGGACAAGGTTACACCGCCAGCTATGGCCAAGTTTCGCTTGTGCTTTGAAATGTCCTTGCCTTCATATCGATTATGAATCTTGAGAAAAGGAGGAATGAACAAAAGGGTTTCAGGATATAAAGCACATCAATGAAACTGCTGTAGAAGTAAACAACACTGAACAGATCTGGCTGCGGGCTCTCTCTCTCTCTGGGAAGTTATTGTAGAGGTTTTCACACATTACTATTGGTCAAATCTGCCTATTTTTCTTCATAAAACATTAGTCCTTTTTAAAGATGTGGAACAATTATTTATATAAGTGTATTGTTTAAAAGTTTATCTTAGTGAAAATCTGAGTTTCCAAGGCCCTAGTAACTGGCAAATTCATTGCCTTTTGTGAATGTTTATTTTCGCTGAAACCAAGTTTAAAGGATGAAAGAAGCCATACTAAACAACATTCAAACAAAGGACAACATTCTAAAAACTCGCCAAAATTTTCAAGTGCGATGTGATCTGTTCAACTCTAGTCTTTGGAAGAGGTTTCAACTGCATGGTCTTCACTTGGGTCAAACAGAGAGAGAAAGAAGGAGAAAAACTGGGTGAGATAACTAAGGTGATGTTGCCCCACATTTGCTCCCATTAGCCTGGCATTCACCTGCTTCTGTATCATGTGGCCGCCAGATGTTCACCCTGGGGCTGCCCCACATGGCATCAGCCAAGGAAATGTGGAGCCCATCGTGCGGGCAAATCTGGGGCAATGCGCTGCCCCACAGCTGTCTCCCATGTGTTGGGGGGTGACGGGGCACCCACATGGCCACCTTCTCCCCCCTCCCGCCCAATGACACATGTGCATTCAGCACCATGGAGTCACAGGTGCCAGCCTAGAGCGTCGGGTTAGTGGCTGTAACTCTATGGTGGTGGTGGTGGGAATGTGTGGGTGGACCCTGGCCGGGAGGAATGCCTGCCTGTTTGTTTTGGTCACATGCAGAGCCCAAGGGTGGAGGCTACAGGGGTGGCTGGACCACGCAGCAACCATGGGCTCCGGGGCTCTCCCCTCTTGTGTATTAACACCCACTGTTATGTACCCTTGCTCCTAGCTGTGGCCAGCAAGCTATTGAACAAGAGAGGGTATTGACAAGCAGGGCTGCTATAGCTTTCCTAGTTACTAATGTGCTTGCCAGGTAGAACTCTGACTGGTGATCTGCTCTCAATGATTTCTAAACTTCTTTTCAACAACAAATTGTACACAATTTAAAAGGCTCCAGTTCCTTCTGTTTTATGGAAGCTTGGCACTCCTCCCTCTCCACAGCAGAACTTTCTGCAGGACCAAGGTTTCCCAGTGATGTCAGGGGTCTGGAAACCAAGTTCAATGAAGAAAGGTTGAAGGAACTGAGTACGTTTAGCCTGGAGAAGAAAAGACTAAGGGGAGACATGATAGCAAGTCTTCCACTACCTGAAGGGCAGTCACAGAGAGGATGGCGAAGACTTGTTCTCTTTTGTCGCTGAAAGCAAGACTAGAAACAATGGGCTCAAACTACAAGAAAGCAGATTTTGGTTAAACATTAGGAAGAACTCCCTAATGGTAAGAGCTGTTTGACAGCGGAACAGACTCGGTGGCGGGCTCTCCTTCGCTGGAGGTTTTCAAACAGAGGCTGGACGGCCGTCTGTCGGGGATGCTGGAGCCAAGAATGTCCTGCATTGAACAGGGGGTTGGACTAGATGGCCTCTGAGACCCCTTCCAACTCTATGTGTCTGTGGATTCCGTTTTTCACAATTCCCTTCAGCTCCAGGTGTGCTGTATGTCAGGCCATTGGCAAGTCTCCATCTCATTACACCATCCAGAAGCTGGGGACTCTATTTCTCTACCTTGCTGAGGTGCTGGGAGAGTATTTGTTAACATCATGTGAAACACCCCCTCCCCCAATGATAGGGAGCTTATAAGACCACAGAATACGGGGAAGGGATCGCATAATCGTTGGGGAGCTTTAGGGAATAGCTTTTCTTGCTCTCTTATGAAGATCCAGCAAATGTGCTGGACCATAACACCATGGACTGTTTCTGTGAGTTATTTTCCAATACTTCCTGGAAAGAAAGAGCTAAAAATCGCTTGGCAGACTGATCTCCAACTCCAGACCAGCAAGAATCTAGGCAGGACCAAGGGAAAGGAATTCGTTTCCTGGGGTCCAAGGAGCTAAGCTAGCAATTACTAGTTTGAAGTAGTCAATAGCAGCAGGAGTTCAAATAGCGAAAGTAGGTATCAAATAGCCTTTGTGTTTATGTTTAAGACATCCAGGACAGTGCATCTCACTGAAATTTGACACCTTTAAGAATCCAGAACTAACATTTCAAAGGGACCATGTGAACCAGAATTAAAAAAATGGGAGATGGCAAAATTACTCCTATGTATTTGATTAACCTGTGCTGTATTGCTTTTTTACACTGGAAGTCTTATAGCAGCTAATTATTGTTGAAGAAAAACAACCAACTACTTACAAATTAACATAGTATTCATAGTGTATGACTCTACACACACAAAATGAAGTGGAACTGTTGTTCCTAATATCCAATAATCAGTAACGTACATGGTCTGTGAACTTACAAGAATGTACAAAACACTAAGCGTGTAGACAAGCATGTAAATGGGGAGAGAAGGGTGAAGAGAGAAGGGAGGACCTCATTTTCTGCTAAAATGCAGTTATTCCTTTCTTGTTGGAGAGCGAGGAAGAGAATGGAAAGAGTTCTTGGTCACCACTCTCCATTACTGTGCAGCAAGGGGAAGAAGGGGAAGAGTCAGGGCTGAAATGAAGGGAGCGGGCGGCCTTACACAATATAATTTGGAGGCTCAGTGTTTTTAAAAACAGCTACTTAGTGTCTAACTAAAGATTTAGGAGCCTAGTTTTAGGCACTCATTTTTGAAAATACTGAGCTGCCTCCTCCCCTCCATCCCCCCAGGTGAGCTGCCCATCATCCCCATCATAAGGAAAGGGCCACCCAGAGGGCGGAGCTGTGCAGGGGGGATTGTTCCCTAGATGCTGCAGGAATCAAGTCCAGCTTTGTGACCCTGCCGCCTCCTCCCCCCCCAACCCCCCAGGTGAGCTGCCCATCATCCCCATCATAAGGAAAGGGCCACCCAGAGGGCGGCGCTGTGCAGGGGGGATTGTTCCCTAGATGCTGCAGGAATCAA
>QEPC01010776.1:167035-183882 GCA_003113815.1 Sphenodon punctatus
CATCTTCACCTACATAACCTTGCTCCCTCTCTGCTCTGATCTCCCTCCGAACCCCTGTTCAAGCACTCTGCTCCTCTTCCATCCCCTCCCTCACCCTCCCACGCCTCCCCTGCTCCTCCAACCACCTTTGTCCCTTCTTCCGCGCTGCCCCGCATGCCTGGAACTCCCTCCCTGCCCTCGTCCGTCTTGCCCCCACCCTCCACACCTTCAAGTCCCTCCTCAAAACCCACCTCTTCCGCTCCGCCTTTCCTAACTCCTGCCAATCACCCCCACACCCAGGATTATTTCCTACTTGTTATCTGCAAACTCCTATTTTCTGTAACCAAGCCAAGAACGTGTACCTGAGTTCCCACATCCTCATGAATGTTGCATCCCTTGTCTCTCCCTCTGTTCCCTCTTCCCTGTCTCCCCTCCCTCTGTCTTTAGATTGTAAGCTCTCAGGCAGGGACTGTGTCTATTTTATTCTCTGTAAAGCGCCAGGTACATTTCTGGCGCTATATATAAATGCTAATAACAATAATAATAATAATAATAATATACATCCAAACAGAAAAAAATTCTGAAAATTATGGCTCTAGATGAATATGATGTGGCTACTAAAATATGTTATTTTAATTTTAAATTATACTCAGAAAAGGAAGGAAATACAGACAGTACACAATTCTATATGCTAAAATAAAATAAGAAGGTTAAAGTAAGTTTAAAATCGGAAGCAAGGCAAGACATATCATACCTTCCGCCCCACATACACTGGGATTCCAATAATCATGGCAGGAATAGCAATGCCAGCAATTAAAGCAATTCCTACAGGAGCACCCACAAGCGTTCCCAGCTGCCATAGTATCTTCTTCTTACGGCTCCATGGTTTCTTTCCCCAAAATGTACAACCTGATGGACTGAGAGAGAGACATTTTAAGTAAACCCAACCAATTGCTTAGTTACTGTAGGACACGTTACAAGATCTAATACATTTTATAGTACAGTTTGATTACTCAGTCCTCAATTGCTATTTCTTCAGACTTTTGAGATCTCCAAGGTCATTCACAAAAGAATAAATAAGAACACATTATGATTTTTCCCTGGCTCAGTACTAACGAATTATTATTTCTAGATGGAAGCAGAAATGTTCAGTTCTATCAGTTTAACACTGAACCCATAGGAAAATACATACATCTAAAGCATATCATTTTGGCTGTACTAACCACATGTTGCATCTTGCCAAGACTGAAACAACATGAGAAAGCATATTCTGATAAACTATTAAAAACATTTAAATCAAAAAGTTAGCACATTATAATTCACATTCTTAAGACACCAAGGGAACGGAGTCTTTGCTGCACTGGGGTCCCAGAGGTCCTTAAAAATTCAGAGAAACCTGCTATAGATGTTTCAGCACAGAAAACTGTTCACTTCAGCAGAATTTAAAGCCAGTGTTATTCTCAATAAAGAGCCAAGTATTTTTCCTCATGTACTTCTGTGCCACTGTCTCCCACCTGGTTTTTACGGCTGCCATCACCCTGGCTGTTTCTCCGCAAGGGGAATGAGAGAGACTTGCTAGTTTATTCCCAACAGATGGCAGCAGCAGCAGCAAAACACATTTTGTAAGATGACAGTATTTTGACAGCATTTTCATTCATGTCCCTCATTTATGTCAAGAATACTTTCCAGCCAATAAGAATCGAGGCTACTGTCTGTGTACTAGGGATTTACGTCAATCTGAGATGGTGCAACATTATAGCTCTGTCACTTCCAAAGTTTCAAAAAGTCAAACACAGAAAATTGGAACATTACATATCAAACATATAATACCGAGAAGTAATTTCTCATCACATAACTTATATCTTCAGTTCAACAACTTTCCCCTAAACATACCTTAAATAATGCAAATCTGAGATCTCCTTCATACACAGCCAACAGAATTCACAACCACAGACAGCACAAGTCATATGATTGCAGCTTCCATCGTTCATCTTTATTATATAAGCAGCACAACGTGGGCATGGCTTTATGTCATCAGCTGTTTAAAAAAACCAACAACTTAAGATCATATTGTTTCTATAAGTAAAAGAAGGGGGAGAGAGGCACAAACATAAAGCCACAGCTTTTGGGGTTCTATTTATATCAGTATTTATTAGTGGAATCTATTACAAAAAGTCCATTCACAGAAAGCGTGTTCCATCTGAGAGAGGTCATTTCAAGTGGAGAGCGGGGCTAGTCAGCAGCAGCCCTTTGGGAATGCTTGGACACACAGTCACGGAAGTTTAAACTTTTAAACTACATAACACGAGATTTCAAAATATTGAGAAGCTCCAACAACATTACTGGCAACCAAGAACTTCCTGTATAGAAACCTCTCTCGGCATTTCCCTTTCATGAATGTAAAACTGTATTAGAATAATGAAGTTAGAAGGGGTGAGTTGTGAGCAAAGTAGCAGTAATTATGTGAGAACAGAACAGCTAGATAATTGCATTGGTAAACCAGTCACAGTATCAGGATCATAAATACCTGCCGCACCAGACTCTTGGCTGTAGCTAATGGAGGAGGAACGAATTGTTCTCAGGTGCAGACTCTGAGCTCTCTCCTGGCGAGCAGCATCACACGTCTGGTTTGGATGCCAAATCTGTTTACAGTGGTAGCAGAACTCAGTCCCACAGCCGTCGCGTCCACACGTAAGTTTTGGACAGCTTGCACAGCCAAAAGCAATCACTGCATATCTTAAACGATCAAGAAGGGGCATTTGTTAATACAAGTTTTAGTAGAGTGTTTTGGTCTTGATCAATTCCCGTAAGAGAAATGACTTGAGTCAGTACTCCTATTTTACGATATACTGGTACAAATCCTGAGAACTGAAAATGATCAAGCTGCCTTCCTGGATACGAGTGTGCGCTACATTATAGAACAGATTTTTTTTCTTTCCTTTTATCCACATACGTATAGGTGTGGCTTAGAGTGGGGGATTAGAAGATAAGGTAATAGACACATTTCACATCAGAGGTTTTTAAAACAACCCATCCTGGAACATCATGCAAAGTCCTAGTTGTAGAGAACCACGAGACAAGGAACCCACCCCTCCTTACCACATGGAGCAAGACTAGGACTCCGCAGCTGCTAGTGCAACCTTGGTTGTAACCTTGGTCCAATAGGGATAAATTGGGATGATGATACTAAATGACGGTCCGGCTACTCCAATAGTAATTTCCTCACTTTCACCTCACAGTATCCCACCATCATCTGTTTGTGTTACTCTACACTGTCCGCTCATCTATATAAGTCTGTAAGCTCTTTAACACAGGAGCCAATTAATGGGTGTTTTACATAATGTTTAGCACAGGTAGGCCCCATTCCTGACTGAAGGCTCTAGATCAGTAGTTCCCAAAACCTTTAGGCAGTGCGAGCTCATTTTGGGACTTAAATACCCTGTAATGTCGGGGGCAACCAGCAAAGAAACACAAAGATCAAACATCATTTGGGAAAGGGTTCCCATCCATATGGGGCACAACCCCCACTTATGATCATAACCCAGGTTAGGAATCTCTACTCTAGATACTAGAACAATACTCAAATAAGTAGATCCATGCTTTGTGCTAAGGTATAAGAATGCGGATGGAGAGGGATTTGCTGCCCCCGCTCCGTTCCCATCCGTTCCATTCGTGCTCATTTCAAGTTCAGCTGTTTCAGTTGCTGTTTTGTTTTGCCTTCTGCTTCGAGACCTCTCTTTCGGGCTTCCCTGCTCAGCTCTGACTTTCTCAGGTGGTGAAAGTGCTTTGGGAGCCCTATTTTTCTACTGTCCCTGGCCCGAAATTAAAACTAAAACAACAAACTCAGCGCACTCTGTTCAAGGATCTGCTTATTCCACTCTCTCAGAGCGGAGTTCCCGACTCCTGGGGCTTTCAGACTCTGCAGGTATGGGATTTACTCCCCTCAGAGGAGTCCAGTCACCTGGCAGTGCTCCTCTACTTTCTACACATTGGTCCACAAGCTGAGCTTGACCCTACTCGTTGGGGCGCCACTGTCACGGGTTGGAGGTCCGCACCCCCAATTTCCCGGGTTTGAGTGACTCAGTTTCCCTTGCGCACAGCCCACTTGAATCAGTTTCTCTCTCTGGCTAATTCAAGTCTGCCACAGGGACAACTCCTTTGTCACTCAAGGGCCCGATCCTTCCCGTTTACAGACTCTTTACTCTCTGGGTTCGCAAGAGCTTGAGGGTTTTTGTTGCTCACTTGTGTTCCAATGTTAGACACAGACACTTCTTCATAAAGATAAGTAAGTTAGTTTATTGATTACACAAGCAAGATAGTTGATACAGAGTGATTACTAGAAATCAAAGGTAAATACAACGCATTCCTAACCTATACTGGTTGAGTTCCTAAAAAAGTATCTTACCCTACAAAGGTCCATAAGTTCTTCTCGGCCCTTGATGTAAGCGATTGGGTCTCCCGACTTAGAGTTGCTAGAGAGCAAAATTGTGTCTCTCAGTTCATGGTTTTTCACAGCCTTGCTGGGTGTCACCTTTTAGGATGCAGATGAGAGTGCTCAAGGTGGCTCTGGACAAGCGATAGCGAAGCTGGCTTAATGGCCCTTGCTTAAGTATCCTGCCTCGTTCCTTTGTCCTGGGTTTCCTGCCTAGAGGAAATGTGTGACCTGTCACGTAGGCAACCCAGGTAAACAAGAAGGTTGTTTTGCATCTCCGCAGGTCTGTTCTGGCTAGGGTTCCCAAATACACATTCTTTGTATCTCTTTGCATTTCCTGGTGCTTGGTCACGTGTCACAGCCCTAATTTGAGTTTTACAGTTCACAATTGTAAAATTATGTACATGTGGAACCTTTTGCATTACATATTTACCAGACTCGTAGTCTACATGTAGGACCGTGTTACACGTGTGTGACCCTATGTTCATCCGTGACACCCCACCACACCCCCCAACTTGCATGCTCCATGGCAAGCATGGGCTGCAGATTCCCTGTATAGGTTCTTTGCATCTTGAGATTCCAACTCCTCTCTGCATACTAGGATCGCTTCAGTTCTGCAGTGTTCGGGACTTTCTGTGGCCAGACTAAAAGGAAACGGGACTTGCCACCAAGGATTTTCATAAACCAAGGTGGCACCAAGCTTAGATGAAGCTATTAACAATTCACCGATGAGCTGCTTGTCTAGTTTCTAACTAAACATGAATCATTTACAAGAGTGTGGGTTTCATGATTGTAAACAGTTATTCCACTATTTAAAAATCTTTTTCATTTTCATTTTTTAATTTCATTTTTAATTTGAATCCCGCACTCTCCCGCCCAAAGGCGGCTCACAACAGTAAATAAATACAGTAATTGGGTTTTTTCCCCAAGAAGGGGAACCCAACAAGCAAAGCAAATCTAATGGTTAGTTAGCACAGAAGTTGAGGATGAGTCCCTCACATACTTATAAACTGGCACTTGCTTATAGGGCAGGTATCTTTGTTTGGCCCGAAATTCAGAGCCACAACAGAGCTCCAAATTCAGATCTGTCATCCATTTCCTTCAATCCTAGTCTGTTAAACATTGAGCGATCTGAAGGAACAATATGCTCAGCCATTGGTGGATGGGGGTGGCGAGAGCACGAGAAAAACAACTTGAATTGCACTTTCATCTCATAGGCCATAGGAGTTGTGATTCCAGTTTCACAAACAGTCTATGTCCATCCTCCTATGCTGGAAAGAAATAATTCTCATGAATAAACTCACACACATGTCCGTGTATGGATGCTGGTAGCAGAAATACTTGACACTTTAGCTTGCTCTTTGGCAAAACAAGAGGAAGGGGGGAAACGTGAGGTTCTTGGGAGAAGGATAAAAGTAAGGCTACAAATCCTGGAGATAAAATTCTCAATTTTGGCAGGGGCATGGTAATAAACTTGCATTTTAGAGCAACCAAAGCAAATACTATGGTGACAGGCACCCTAGAAGAAAAACAGATCCAAATTTCATACGCAGGAATCGTACACCACATGTTACGGAAAAGTAAAAGCATCTGGAGCAGAACATGGTGCCAGCTGTTTAACAGCATGCAGCAAAATGGCAACCACCAAAGAAAAGAAGTAAGGAACATTGTATTAAAATTACATTGCAAATTGAAGTTGAAATTAGCCAGGAGAGAAGAATTAACACTCATTCCCTACATTCAAGGAGTTCAGCTCCAAGTTAAACTGTGAGCCCACACATTTTCCCCACAAACATTCTCCAGTTAGTGCCAATTAGCAAAGTGATTATTAGAAGATCATATGTGGATAGCGATCTTAAACATATCAACAAGAATTTGGCATTCCTTCTTTCGCAAGGAACAAAAATTACACACATTCAAGGTAAAATTAAGGCCACAAACACACAATTAAACTGTCGACATATGCAGTCTCAGTGACATTAAGTTGAGTAACTGCATAAGTATTTGATGTTTCTTCATCAAATTCTACACAGCTAACCTGAGGGAAAAGCTGAAGTGACACACGCAATGGGAAAAATCACCCTTCCTCCTGAAAATTTATAGCCTGTCCTTTTTACAAGTAATTGTTTGAATATACTAGAGCTGAAAGAGTTTCTCTCTCTTCCCACCTCTCCGCCCGCCAATGTGTTTTGTGCACAGTGTTGTGCATTGGCTCTTTCTGAGGTTTGAGAAGAGCAAGTTTGCGAGAAACAGCTGGAGCAGAGATGCCACTAAGTATGCTGAATGTTTTTGCTGTTCTCAGGCTTGTCTTAAGGACCCTTCTTAAGGGAAGCAAGAAACCCTGATATTAAAGGTTTTTATAACACAAATTTAGGCATGCTTTAAAAGGGCAATATTGACTTTTATATTATTATTATTATTATTATTATTATTAACAAACATTTATATAGCGCCAGCAGTGTACCTGGCACTTTACAAAGTAATAAAATAGACACGGTCCCTGCCCCTAGGGCTTACAATCTGAGAGACAGGAGCTGGGGGAGAGACTTAGGAAGGGGAACAGAGGGAGAGACAAGGGGTCTAACATTCATGAAGATGCGAGGTCTCAAGTGCACGTACTTGGCTTGGTTACGATGAGAATGACAGCAGGCAGGTCCATGTTGCAAGGATAAGGGTAAACCGATCGTAGGTATAGGAATAGTGGCTCAGCAGGATAAAGAGTCAGACAGAGCAGAGCGAAAGAGGTGAGTTTTAAGGAGAGATTTGAAGGTATGAAGGGAGGGGGCAAGGCGGATGTGGACAGGGAGGGAGTTCCAGGCATGGGGGGCAGCAAGTGAGAAGGGACGAAGGCGCTTAGGGGAGCAGGGAAGGCGTGGAAGGGTGAGAGAAGGGACAGAGGAGGAGCGAAGTGCACGGATTTTGCATATCCGTTAAATGCAAAAAAACAAGTAGTGAAATTCCCTTCAAATTTCAAGATGACTACTGTTCTCTTAAACGTTTGCTGGATCTATAATTCTATTGCTTTCATTCCATCATTTCCTCCCCTGCGATCTCTGCCTTGATTCTCATCTATTTTCCCCTCTGGGAAAATGGTGCAAAGAGATTCCCGTATTTAGTTAATATAGGGAAGGAAGAGCATTTGTGTTCCTTCTATTGTTTCTTCTCTCCTAGTATCAAATTTTGTTCACTGTTCTCATATTTTAAAATTGTATGAAGATTAACAAATATATATAAAATTACTGCAACATGAGCCATGGATGTGAGAAAGCAGGCTGAGAACATGCAAAGACGGATTGCTTTCACTCTAAATGTTTACTTTCAATTTTTCACTACAGACGCTCAATAAAGTATGCAATTTTTTCAATAAACTAAGCATTCCGTGTATAGAAAAAGGTTACTTCCAGTCGCCAAGTGCAACCCAAGTATGCACCTCTGTGTGGGCAGGGATAGCGGCACTGCACTGCCTCCCAGAGTCATAATAGCCCTGAAGATAGAAGCAGTTGAGGTGGCCTCTTCTTTCAACAGTTTGCTGCAGCTGTGAGTCATGACAGGGGACAGGATACTGGGTGGGGGGAGATACATGACAGGGGGCAGGATACTGGGGGGGGGGAGAGAATACATGACGGGGGCAGGATACTGGGGGGGGGGCGAGGCACATGGGGAAGAACACCTGCCCATGTACTATGTTTGTCCTGCTAAACCTGTGAGTGGGGGCTGCCCAAACACACAAGAAATACATGCAGGGGCTGTCCGTTTATTAGGATTTATTTATTTATTTATATAAAACTTGTAATCCCACCCCTCCTGCCAATGCAGCTTGGGGTGGCTAACAATTCAAAACATATAATATAAAAAGTAATATAAACACAATATACCTAAAAATACATTAAAACTATACTAATACAAATTGGGGGAAATTATAGACAAAAATATATAAAAACCCAACCACCCTAACCCTCATCCTCCCTCCCATCACCCTCACCAAAAACCTGGCGAAACAACCAGGTCTTGCACTGTCGTCAAAAGGAGGAGAAGTCCAGGGCCACCTTGGCCTCTACCGCAGTGGAGGAAGTTCCACAGTCTAGGTGTGGCCACCAAGAACACCCTCTCCATGGGCACCCCCCGGGATACCAGAAAGGCACTCCCGGTTGACCGCAGGGGCCGATCCAGAGCCTGGGGAGTGAGGCAGTCCCACAGGTAGGTAGGGCCTAGGCTCTATAGGGCTTTATAAGTAAGCACCAACACCTTGAATCGGGCCCAGAAAGCTATAGGCAGCCAGTGCAGAGAACGGAGCACTGGTGTAACGTGCTCATGGTGGCCTGCCCCGTAAGAAGGCGGGCTGCTGCATTCCGCACCTGCTGCAGCCTCCAAACCATCACCATGGGTAGCCCCACGTAGAGTGCTACAATAGTCCAGTCTAGAGGTAATGAAAGCATGGATGGTAGTGGCCAGGTCGGAGTCCGAGACTTACGGCCAAAGCTGCGGCACCAGATGTAACTGGCAAAATGCACTCCTCGCCACCGCCCCCATGTGTGCATCCAGACAGAGTTGTGAATAGAGGAGCACTCCCAAACTCCGAACCTGAGTGACCAGTCGAGGGCAAACCCTATCAATGATGGGGAATGCCACTCCCAACACCCTGCCCACCAGCAACATCTCGGTCTTGTTGGGATTCAGCTTCAGTGGGCATACCCTCATCCAGTCCCCCGCAGCCAACAGACACTGAGTAAGCACTGAGACTGCCGAGTCTGGGTCGGTTGAAAAAGAGAGGCAGAGTTCGGTGTCATCCGCATATTGATGACTAAACCTAGACTCCAGCAAACTATTGTCTCCATTTGTTAACATCCAGTGAGTTCCTTGTAAGCTGCTCCGCTCACTTTCTCTACTTCTTCCAGTAATGTCTCCCTATGCAACAGCCACTGTAGCAGACAAAGGGTCAGAAGAGGATGCCCTTTTCTTTATATTTGGTAACACCTGTATAGCTTGCCATGAAGTATCACCAAATTCATCTGCATACAGGTTCAGCAGCCGCCTAATCTGGCTCAGGATTCTCCCAAGAGCAAATTACATGGGGTGTACCCCATGTAATTATGGAATGCTTCCCCTTCAAATTCCAAACTTCCTGGTGACCCAAGAGATGGACAGCATGCAACAGAGAGGGACCAAAATATTAAAATAGAAAGTGGGGTGAGAAACAAGAAAAAAATAAGATTTAGAAAAAGAATAGAAGAGAAACACAAAGAAAGAGGGCTACATTTTAGAAATGAGAAGACTAGGCAGCACAGGGGGAAAGAGAAGTTAACATTTACCTACAAATTAAAAAAATTGGCCCATCCCCAAAGGGTGGGGGACTATTGTCCCTCTATGAGTATGCACCTTAAACATACCTCTATATGTAACTATGTTAAACAATAGTTACACATAGATGTTAAACAATTTTTAGAAAGATGGCTAAGAGTATAGAAAGTGCTGTCATGTCAAAATACATTTTTTTTTAACCTACATATTAAAAAGTCATTCCACAGGAAAATTCATGTCTGAAAAATAAGCCTTTAGTCAGTAGATACTTTTGAAGCTAGTACTGAAGTGTAGGTTTAAAACAAATTAATTTTTTTTTTTAATTGTCCACATCCACAGGATGTAATTGTTAAAACATGTCTCTGCTAATCTCATGATTTTTTAAAATTTTAGATAGGCATCTGCTCTTTGAAACTACTGTGACTATTAAACATGATAGTTTGCTATGGTACAAAAACTATACTTCTTGATAAACAGGAACTGCACTTCATTTTTAATTTGGGGGAGGATGTGGTTCAGTGAAACGATATTTATCAGGTGAAACTCCATCATAAAATCTTGAAAACACTTCTATAATACTCCAAAGGTGGCCATACACATCGATATTATAGAACAACATGAAGTTGGCTCAAAAGGTCATGAACTCTTATTTTAAAAATTTATTTAAATATCACCTGGAAACATATCACCCTACAAAAATCTACAAGAAACTCACTATTGATATCGTTTACAGTGACAAATATCTTAGAGGTCAATCCAAACTATTACTGCTAGTTGTAGTATTACACAATCCAAAATGTGTGCAAGTTGTATATAATAGAACTTGGCATACAATAGCAGGAGCTGAACAGTTTCCTATAGAGAAGGCCACTACATGTTGGAACAGCAAAAAGAGGGGAAAGTAAAAAGGATAGGGAGAAAAGGATAACAGAACAAATTATTTGTTTGTAATAAAAGGGAGCCTGTCTAATGAAAGGAAACCTGTCTACACTAAGGAATTTTACATAACAATTCTCAGCAGTAGAAGACTGAGCTCCCATTTTTAAATCCACTTTCAGCACCACATCAATTAAATCTCCTTTCCAAAGGGCTTGAAAGATGTGGGTGGTAAATCTTGCTGAAGCTGCCTATACTAAGGCCTTGGACATTTTCATAAATCCTGACCCTTAAGTACACAAGATGTCCCCAGTAAAGTCAATGAGATTATACATGTGCTGAAAATGAAGAGTATATGTGCTTGAATGACTAGGGTGGAGGACTTCTGTGCAGTGAGACATTTTTTGTAAAGTTTTTAGGGCAAACACAACAATAGTGTGTGCTTTCCTTAAGTCATCCTACTGTTACCCTTATTCTTCCTTATTCCTTCTTCTACTCCTTTCCCCTTTTGTTTCCAAAATGAAAACATTCATTTTCATTTGCCATTTTACTGTCCAGTGACCCAGGCACCTTAGGACTTAATTATCCTGAATAACTTTGTGTCATCGCCTTTTCCAAATCATTAACGAAGGTGTTAAACAGCACCAGGACCAAGGAAGACTCATAAGACACCCAGCTGTTTACAGCTCTCTGTTGTAAAAACTGACCATTAATTTCTACCCTTTGTTTCCTGTCCCTTAACCTGTTACTGATTCATGAGAGGATCCTTCCTTTTATCCAACGACTATTTAGTTTTCTCCAGGGTCTTTGATGAAGACCCTTCATCACATGCTTTATGAGGCTGCTTTTAGACGAGGTATTTAATTCACGGCCAGACATAATGCGTGACCGCCATTCATGCTCGTGATCCCCTACTTCCGTCTCGTGTAATCCCGCGTTGCAGGATTTTGAAATATCATGCGAGCAGGTCGCACGATGGCGACCCACTCGTCTAAAAGAGTCCTGAAAGTCCCAAATATGCTCTACCTACCAGATCACTTTTATCTGCATGCTTGAGGCTACCGCAAAGAATCTATATTGGTGAGGAATTACTTCCTTTTACAAAAGTAATCTTGACTTTTTCCCATATCATTTTGCCAAAAATGCCTAATAATTCTATTAATTTGTTTTACAATGGCCTCTACCACTTTAGCTGGTACTGACATCAGGCTCAGTGGTCTATAGTTTCCAGGGTCATGCTGATCTTAGTGAAACTACAATACATATTACCGATATTAATTCTGCAATTTCATTTTTGAGTTCCTTCAGAACTCTTGGGTGAATAACTTCTCATCCTGGTGATTACTGCTTATTTTATCAATGTCCTTTAAAACCTCTTCTACTGCCATGTCCTCTACTAACAGCTTTTCATGTTCATCACCTGTTCATCACTGTTGACCACTCCCTCTTGCTGGACTCACTTCACTCCCTTGGCTTCTGTGACTCCATCCTCGACTGGTTCTCCTCCTACCTCTCTGACCACTCCTTCAATGTGTCTCTTGCACACTCCACCGCCTCCTCCCTTCCCCTCTCAGTTGGTGTTCCCCAAGGCTCTGTCCTTGGCCCTCTCCTCTTTTCTATCTACACCCTGTCCCTAGGCAAACTCATTGCCTCCCATGGCTTCCAATATCATCTCTACACTGATGACACTCAAGTCTATCTCTCTACTCTCTCTCTCTCTCTCTCTCTCCATCTATTCAAGCTCGCCTCACCAGCTGTGTCTCTGATCTCTCTACCTGGATGTCTCAACGTCAACTCAAACTCAACGTGGCTAAAACTGAACTCCTTATCTTCCCCCCTCTTCCTCTCCCCTGTCGATCCTTATCGACGGGGTCACCATTCTGCCCATCCCCCAAGCCCATAGCTTAGGCTTCATCTTCATGTTTAATAATAATCTTTGACTCACCCCTTTCTTTTAAACCCTACATCGACTCTGTTGCCAAATCTTGTCGCCTCTCCCTCCATAACATTGCTAAGAGTCGCTCTTTTCTCTCTGTCTCCTCTCTCAAAACCCTTGTTCACGCCCTGGTCATCTCTTGCCTCGATTACTGTAACCTCTTTCTCACTGGTCTCCCCCGCTCTCCCCTTTCTCCCCTTATCTCTGTCCAAAACTCTGCTGCCAGGGTCATCCAACTCGCCCATCGCTTCAACCACATGCAGTCCCTCCTCTCCTTTCTTCACTGGCTCCCCCTTCCTGAACAAATCCTGCACAAGCTCCTAGTCTTCACCTATAAAGCTCTTCACAACCTTGCTCCCCCCTAGCTCTCTGCGCTAATTTCCCTCCATACTCCAGTCTGTGAACACCGCTCCGCCTCTGTCCCCTCCCATGCCTCCCCATTTCCCCTAACCGCCTTCGTCCATTCTCCCTAGCTGCCCCCCATGCCTGGAACTCCCTCCTGCCCACATCCGTCTTGCCCTCTCCCTTTGTACCTTCAAATCCCTCCTCAAGACCTACCTCTTCTGCTCTGCCCTCCCCGACTCCTCGCTCCCCTCACCTAACTCCTGATATCCTCCATCCAGTACACTCTGTTACCTGAGGACTGTGTACTCATATCCTCACCACATGGACCAGCCAGCCATCATTCTTGATGTAACCAAGCCAAGCGTGTGCACCTGGGACTTCGCATCTTCGTGAATGTTACACTCCTTGTCTCTCCCTCTGTTCCCCTTCCTCCGTTTCCCCCCGTCTCTCAGATTGTAAGCCCTAGGGCAGGGACTGAGTCTATTCAATTACTTTGTAAAGCGCCAGGTACATTGCTGGTGCTACATGAATGCTTGCTAATAATGATAATAATAATCACCTAAAAAGAATAGTTCCAGTACAGGTATCTTGCCAACGACCTCTGCAAAGACTGATGAAAATGTATTTATTTAAAAAACTTATTACCCCTCCTGCCACAGGCAGCTCGGGGCGGCTTACAACAATAAAAAACAATTAAAACAATCATAAAAGGAGGAAGCAGAGAAAACAACCCCCCCATCCCCTACTCCCTCTCCCCCGCCAAATGCCTGGCGGAATAGCCAGGTCTTGCAACGTTTCCAAAAAGAGGGGAGGTCCGGGGCCCCCACTGGAAGGGAGTTCCATAGGCGCAGCGCGGCCACCAAGAACGCCCTCTCCCATGTGGCCACCCGAGAAACTCAGGGGACCTCGAGCAGGGCATCCCCGGACAACCACAGGGGCTGATCCAGGACACGGGGAGTGAGGCAGTCTCACAGATAGGCAGGGCTTGGTTAAAACCAACACCTTGAATCGGGCCCGGAAAAGAATTTATTTAGCTTCTCTGCAATGGCCTCATCCTCCTTGCCTGCTCCTTTTACCTTTTGAAAGTCTAATGGTCCCAACTGACAATTACATCAGGCTTCCTCCTTCTGATGTAATTAGAAATAATAATTAGATTTTACATCCTTAGCAAGTTGCTCCTCAAACTCCCTCTTGGGCTGTCTTTTGCTATTGTACCTTCCTATTTTCCTCATTCAGACTTGCTTCCCGTTTTTTAAAAGATGTCTTGTTTACTTTTTCTTTTAGCCATGTTAACAGTATTATTATTATTATTATTGATATAGTGCCAGTGATGTACCTGGCACTCTACAGTCCTCTTTTGACCTTTTTTGATTTGTGGTATATATTTAATCCAGGCCTCTAAGATGGGGTTTTTATAGTCTCATGCCTCTGACAGAAATTCAGTCTTTGTGGCTGCTCCTTTAACTTTTCTTCTATCTAGCAGCCTTGTTTTTACATAGCTCCCCTTCTTAAAGTTAAACACTAGCGTGGGAGGTTCATTTGGCATTTCTCCTCCTCCAAGTATGTTAAATGTATATTATGGAGGGTGTGAAATTTGCATGCATCTGACTGCCACTGGCGCCCCAAAACTGGAGGCTGGCGACTGGTTCAGGGGTGGAGTGGGGCAGGAACGGAAAGGAGCAGAGTCCTGCTATTGGCTCCGCCCTGGGCACCAGCGACAGTCCTGGGAAGTGAGCCTCGACTGAGAGGAAGACTCAGTGAGTCACTGCACAGGGCAAGGGCATCGTTATCAGAGCAGCCACATCTGTAGCTGCACCTGCTCCCACAAGCCTGGGTGGACCCAGATGCAAGGCAGCTGCATCAGCTGTGCCTGGATCCCATCCTGCTGTGCCACAACTGCCTGCCCCATCCCTGCTCCTTTAGCTGTGCTGCACTGCCTGTGAGCGTTTCCCCGCAGCACTCAATATAGTAAAGAGGAAGGAAGGAAGGAAGGAAGGAAGGGGTGGAGAAAGAGGGTGGGGCCAGCCTAGAAACCTAGGCTACATCTCCCAGAGTTCCCATTCTGATGCAGCCCTGTCCCCTTTCTTGTGCTACACAGCTAGTTTCATCACGTGCCCGAGTCTTTCCGCTTGCTGTGCACAGTACTACTTGCCTGCCTGCCTGCCCACCCACTGACTCTTATTGTCCATCTCTTCCGTGCCCCCCTACCCCTTGCTTACTCTGCCGGTTAGGCCTCTATTGGTCTGTTCCGCTGCCTTCTCCAGCTAGAGACGCCTCCCTGGCTAGCATCGGTCTCAGCAGCTGCTCATCGGCTTGGGTAAAAAGGGAGCTTGAGGGCCCTGGCCAGCTGGAGGAAAGGAGAAGGAGGGGGTCTTAATTGGGGTCTTGGCCAGCTGGGGGGGGGGGGAGGAAAAGGTAGGGGGCTTAATATGGAACCTGGGTGGGTCCTGAGAGCTGTCTGCACCGTTGTTTCTCAAGCTCAGTGTTCTTTGCATTATTTTTCATATAAATCTAATGTTGGTCTTTGGCTTATATAGTTATAATAGTTTGAGTTCTATTTTCAAATTGTGATTACCTATGTGTTATCCACTGCAATCTGCTATGTATTAATTAAGCAACTCAAATAACAGAAAGTATTAATGCCTTATACTAGGACTAACTAGTTTTCCTGGGGTGGGAAAAGCGACCTTTCCCCCCAGGACAGTTAAAAGCAAGTTTTTACCTTGTAAAAAACCACCCCCAGTAAATGGTATGCCAACCCTGCCTCCAATAGGCTAGATGTGTAATTCCTCATATTTTTAAAGCTATCACAATATTAGGCTCCTGTCCTATGTGGTTGGGACTTTGTGTCTAGTATTTACACACCCAAAATGTGTGGGGTTTGCAGCGAAGCAGTTGAATTTGTCAGAAACAATATTGGGTTTTGTATCTTTGGTTCCAAGCAAATGGTATTGGCACTGGCACTTGTACTTGTACTTCTGGTGTTTTTAGATTGTACATCAGCCTGTGTTTTATCACTATTTACAGGAGTGGAGAAACTTTTTCCCTACCATGGACCACTGTAAAAATCAGCAGAAGCTCAAGGGTCACGCAGAAGTTGAGGGCCAGGATGTTTCAGGGGTCGCTCAGAAAGAGGAGGGTCTGTGCCTGCCTTCATCTTCACTCCCTTCTCCCAAGTTCAGGCCACAGCCCCAATTTTTGTAACCATTTAACTGCTGTTCTAGGGCGGGGTATGTAAACCTTGTGATACCATACTGGACTGGCTCTTTATTTCTCACAGCTCTTAATTCTTGTCTGCACTTGTTTAAGTCATAGTATAGTTCGGAATGATACTGAAATTCAGTATTTATCTGTTATTTCACTTTAATTATAGAGGCGTCATCACGCCTCTATTAGTTAAAGGTGAGAAGGCATTTCCATTCAATCCCCGCCTATCTTTGACATGGGAGTTTTGAGTCACTTCACTTTCAGGGTTGCGACTAAAATCTTTTGCAGGCGATTATTCTTTAGTTAGTGATCTTAACAAAAAGTAAATGTTATAGCCAGTTCAAATTCTGGGTGTAGGAATCGCTGATAGTTTTGTGTAGAGAATGGTGCTTTTAATAAAAAGTTCTCGCCGAAAAAATGACACAATAGAAGAAATCGTTAAGTTGCGCATGCCTATTGTAGCTCTGCTACCGTTGAATATACAACGCTGTATAAATATCTTCAGTGTGAAGGAGAGCCGAGAGACTATAAAGTGTATTAGCAAAGTAAGAAAAACAAAGTCAAAATAAATACAGCCGTCAGAGCGATGTTACGGGGGAGAATGACTCCGGTTTGGGGGGTAGGTATAGCTGTCAGGGTGTGTGTGTTAAGTTAGCTGGGAGGCGGTAAACATGGGTGGTGGTGGGGGTCAGGTTATCTGGAGCGGGGGCTAAGTACGTCTAGCAGCTTAGCCAGGGCTGGGGTCAGGAGGGTCAGGTTAGCTGGGGCGGGGGG
>QEPC01010776.1:184647-212842 GCA_003113815.1 Sphenodon punctatus
GGGGGGGGTCAGGTTAGCCAGGATGGAGGTACGGATGGCTTGAGGTGGGGAGGCGGTGTCAGGTTAGCCTGGCCGGGGGTATGTATGGCTGCCGGGGGCTGCAGGGTAGTAGGGAGAGGGAGACAGGTTGGAAAGAGGGCGCGGGGGGTAGTTTATCTCACGGTACCAGTTGAACAGGAGTAGGGCGCCGGGGGTGGGCAGGTCAGCTGGGACCAGGTGGATAGAGGTGAGAGGGTGGGGCAGGTGAGGCTGAGATGACGGCGAACTGGGGGAGAGGTGAATTGGAACGCACTGGGGCAGGGAAGCCAGTTTAAATAACCCACATGCGGCTGGATCCACGAGAGCACTTCCCTGCTCCAGTGCATCCCAGCTGGAGTGCACTGGGACACGGAAGCCGGTTTAAATGTCCCCCAGGTGGCTGGATCAACTAGAGTGGAGCTGTCTGCGTGGGTGACGATTCAACTGCTGTCAACACTTCCCTGCTCCCGCACATTCAAGTCAGGGGGCACTGGGGCAGGGAAGCCAGTTTAAACGTCCCCCAGGTGGCGGAGGGAGGGAGGAAGGGGCTATTTGGGGATTAATGAGGAGGCAGGGATGTGGAGGCTGGGGGTTAGTGGGGAGGGAGGGTGTATGGAGGAGCTGGGGGTCAGTGGGGAAGGGGGATTTGCCCCAGCGCACCAGCCTGGGATGCAGAGATGTGAGACCAAAGGTTCCTCCCTGAGGCAGCTGGATGCACTCTGGGGATCCAGCTGCCTGGGGGACATTTAAACTGCCTTCCCTGCCCCGAGTTAATCAACATGTTGATGTTTTTTACTCTGTATCTGAAATTTAAAAGTTAATATTAGTGTGATACGTACTATGTATAGATTAACTCATTGAGGCATGTGAATAATAGGTAATTAATTTCTTTAATTTTAGAGTGTGTGAAGTGATGTAATATGCATTGTTATGACAGAATTGTCATGTTCTTTAAAGATGAGGGGGTGATAATAGTGATGTGATGTGGTGAAGCAATAAGTTGAAAGTATAGGACTTAAGGTATGGTGATATTATTAGATTGAGGAAATATAAAAATAGTACAAATTATTAATTTGTCTTAACTATGAATTTAAAACCTTTGGTTTTAAATGTTTTAAATCAGGATAAAGTCTGGCGACAGAATATTTTTATTAGCCCCTACACTTGGATCTGAAATTTCATGTCTTGATATTATGGTTCATCTGCAGTTACTACTTGGACCAGTTCCAGCGCTCCACGTAGGACTCATTTTTGGGGTGGGCTCAGCAATTCAGTAGGCAGGGATGGAGTTTGGGGATTTGCATTAATGACACTTTAGATTTTTCTATTGCTTACGTTTTATTGGGATTTTATTTCTCTATATTCTGTGTATTGCTATTTTATATTGTTAGCTGCCCTGAGCTTTCAGGAAAGGGTGGGACAGAAATCCAAGTGAATCGATACATACAACTGAGGGCTGCGTGCTGGTTGCTGCCTGGACCCCGCCTACACCTGTGGCTGTGCTTGTTCCCACCCCCAGGTAACATCTCAAAGGGGAGCTGCCCTGAGGGCGGTGCCCTCTGGGCGGCACCAAAGGGCGAAGTGCGTTGGCGGGGCGTTGGTGGGCGGAGGCGGCTATCATCTATACTATGCAAAGTGGCCCCAGCAGTCACAGCTGCCTGGACTGTGCCCTTGCCTCCCCCCTGCCTGACAGGGCGCAAGGGGGTGAAGACATTTGGGGGGCTCTGTTATATTGTTGTGTGGGAAATCGTGAGGGGGGGTAAAATGTGAGTAGTGGGTTGGGTGGCTTGGGGTTGGTTGTGGTGTGGGGGTTAGTGAGTGAGGGATTGGAAATATGGTGATTTTTGTGGTAATGGTGGCCTTCCTCTTGTGGCAGGAGAGGGAGGGGGAGGTGTGGAGGGGAACCCCTGGTGTGAGCGGGGGCGACCCTCCAGGGGGAGAGTTGCCCGCTGGTGGCGAGGCGGGCAGGGAGGGTTTGCGAGTGGGGTTCCTCTCGCTGGCCTGTCGGGGCAACCTATGGAGGGTGGGTGTTTAACGGGGTTCTCTGAGGATGGGAGGGCTTTCGCAGCCATCGGGGTCATCACAGGTCAGGGGAGATATGGTCAAAAGTGGAAGTGTGTTCCATCAGTGAGGAGAGAGCGGTGCCTTGTGCCCGTTCCCCTCTCAACCCCCCACGCAGGTAGGTTGTGGGTCAAGGCTCAGGAGGCCCCAGGCCTTGGTTTGGTGCTGCTGAACGCGAGGTCGGTTGTCAATAGATCATCTACCATCCAGGAGTTAATCCCGGAGTGGGACGCTGACCTCGTGTGTATTACAGAGACCTAGCTGGACCATGAATCAGGCCCTATTCTGGCCGACCATGTTCCAGCTGGGTTTTCTGTGCAGCATCAGTCTCGGCTGGAGGGACGGGGTGTGTGTGCAGCCATTGTTATCAAGGATGCATTGTCTTTTAGGGGGTATCCAGTGCAGGCTCCACCAGGTGTTGAGTGTCTCCATCTTGTGTTGGATTTGGCCAAAGACGGATGAGGGGTGCAGCTGGTGTACCGTGCACCCAACTGCCCGATGGCATCCCTACACGCTCTTGCTGATCTGGGGTCAAACGTGATCCTTCGGACCCCTAGATTAGTGGTCCTGGGGGATTTTAACGTCCACGCTGATGCCGATCTTGGAGGAGCGAGGTATGAGTTCATGGCCTCCATGACAACCATGGGCCTGTCCCAAGTCATCTGTGGCCCCACACATGAGGAGGGACATACACTGGATTTGGCCTTCTGCACCGGCCTTGAGGCGGGGGGTCAGTTAGTAGGAGTTAGGTGGGTGAAACCTTTGTCATGGTCTGACCATTATCTCCTTAAGGCGTGCATCCTGGCGCATGTCAGTCCCCAACAGGGTGCAGGACCTATTAGATCGGTCCACCCCCAGAGACTTATGGAACCGGATCGGTTCCGGAATGCTCTGGGGAAATTTCCCCTGGAACTTGACACCCGCTCTGTCAATGATCTCGTAGCCTTCTGGAATACCTTGTTGGCCGAGGCCATTGACAGAGTGGCTCCCAGGCATCTGCTGCCCTCCCAAGTTTCCCACAGGTCTCCTTGGTTTACTGAGGGCCTGCGGTGTTTGAAGCAGGAGAGCAGGCGGTTAGAGTGACGGTGGCGCCAGACGTGCGACAAGTATGATCAATCACAGCATAAGAGCAGTTTAAAGGCCTATGCTGTGGTGGTGCAGGCAGCAAAGAAGCGGTTCTTTGCTGCCCTCATTGTATCTGTAAAGTCACGGCCAGCGGAGCTTTTCTGGGTGGTGAAAGGCTTGGTCAGTCCTGCCGGCCTCCACCTGGACCTGGAGCAATCCAGTGACCGCTGTGACCGGTTTATCGAATACTTCGTAGGTAAGATCGCTCGCATCCGCCACGATTTTGGTACCTCAGTTATTGCAGAGGATCATCTTGGGGCTATGGATGCCCCGTCCTGTCCTGTTTTGTGGGATCGGTTTCAGATGGTGTCACTTGCTGACGTGGAGTCCTTGTTGGGATCTGTTCGTGCCACCACTTGTGAACAAGATCGATGCCCGTCCTGATTGTTGAAAGCCAGCCAGGAGACGTTAAGGCCGTTGCTGGCTGGGGTGATCAGTGCCTCCCTTTGGGAGGGCAGGGTGCCTGATTGCCTGAAAGAGGCTGTGGTTAGGCATCTGCTCAAGAAACCATTTCTTGATGCTGATGCTCCTGCCAGTTATTGACCGGTCTCTAACCTCCCCTTTTTAGGGCAGGTTATTGAACGGGCCATGGCACAGCAGCTCCAGGAACATCTGGACCGCACCAGCTTCCTTGACCCCTCTGTCTGGTTTTCAGCCTGGTTATAGTACGGAGACTACATTGATGGCCTTGATCGACAATCTCCGTCTGGCATTGGACCAGGGTCGTCAGACCCTGTTGGTCCTGCTAGACCTTTTGGCTGCATTCGACAATGTCGGCCATGAGGTGTTGGTGACCTGCCTGCGGGACTGTCCCGGGATAGGTGGGATGGTCTTGGATTGGTTTCATTCATTCCTGACTGGAAGAACTCACCGGGTGGTCCAGGCGGAAGGTGCTTCTTCCCCCCCGGGACCTCACATGTGGAGTCCCGCAGGGTGCCATTCTGTCCCCTCTCTTGTTTAATATCTATATGCAGCCGTTAGGGGAGACTGTGAGAGGGTTTCAGGGCATGCAGTGTCATCAGTATGCTGATGACACTCAGCTCTACCTCTCTTTTTCTACCGACCCAGGTCACGCAGTCTCCTTATTTTCCCAGTGCCTGTCAGGTGTGGGGGTTTGGATGAGGTTGAGCCATCTGCAATTGAATCCTGACAAGACAGAGGTGATGTTGGTGGGCGAGGGCTTGGGGTGGTTGAATCTCCTCTTGTGGGGGAGGGTTCACCCTCACATGGTCCCGTAGGTATGGAGTCTGGGTGTGTTCCTCGATTCACGGCTCAGTCTGGAATCTCAGGTTGTGGCTCTGGCGGGGAGTGCGTTTTGGCAGTTACAGCTTGTCCGGCGGCTTCGGCCGTATCACTCATACTCCGACCTCGCCACTGTCATCCATGCCTTCATCACCTCGAGGCTGAATTACTGCAACGCACTCTACGTGGGGCTGCCCGAGAAGCTGGTCCGGAGGCTGCAGCTGGTGCAGAATGCTGCGGCCCGTCTCCTTATGGGGGCGGGCCGCAGGGAGCATATGACACCAGTGCTCCGGGCTCTGCACTGGCTGCCTATAAAGCACCGGGCCAGGTTCAAGGTGCTGGTTTTAACTTTTAAAGTCCTTCACGGCCTGAGCCCTACTTATCTACGGGTCCGCCTCACTCCCCATGTGCCTGTGCGACCTTTGAGATCGTCCATGGGAGTCTTTTTGGAGGTTCCCCAGGCGAGGTGGGTGGCCACCGATGTTAGATCTTTTTCGGTGGCTGCCCGTGCTGTGGAATTCACTCCCGGAGGAGGCTTGGTTGGCCCCCACTCTTCTATTATTTCGACGTTTATTAAGACCTGGCTATTCTGCCAGGCCTTTGACGAGGGGTAGGGGTTGGCTGGGTGGGGTTGGGGGGGGGAAGGAGTGTTTGTTTTTTCCCCTACATAATGTGGAATTTTTAACTATTTTAAATGTTTTATTGTTTTTTATAGTTGTTGTTCGCCACCCCGGGCTGCCCTGTTGGGCAGGATAGAAATTTTGTATAAAATAAAAATTAAAAATAATAATTCCAGAGTAACATCTCCTCTTGTGGGTTCCAGGACTAGCTGTTCCGAGACGCAGTCATTTATAATGTCTAGCGACTTACTCTCTGCATTGCACTGACGCAACATTTACTTTAGTTAACATGAAGGTAATTAAAATCACCCATTATTCATTATGTTGTCTACTTCTGTAGCGTACTAAACAGTGGGCAAAAGAATGCAATGCTTTGCTCGGAATAGCAGACTGAAAATTCACAGGCAGTGCAGCCACATGAGCAACAGGGGCCCAATCTGAGCATGGCCCCACGGCAGGCAATTGCTGCAGGCACACTGCAGGACAAGCGTGGGGAGCCAGCCACATGGTGGCAGGGAAGCTGGGCAGGCCAGCTGTTGGGGGGCGGGGGTGGAGTACACACACGCCTCCCCCCACCCCTCCTTAGTGAAGGGGAGTCTGGGAAGAACACACACCCTCTTCCCAGGCTTGCCTCCTCCCTGATCAGCTGTCAGTCAGGTGGATCGGGGGAGAGGGGAGTCTAGGAAGAGCACAGTCTCCCCTCAATCCATCCGACAAACAGTTGATCGGGGGGGGGGGGAAGGCCAGGAGTGCACATGTGCCCCTCTCCTCACCCCAACAGCTTATTGGAGGAGCAGGAGCCCAGAGGAGCACCCGTGCGTGCTCGGCTAGGCCCGACCCCCCCAATCAGCTGTCAGGCATGAGCGCACTCCTCTGGGCTCCCTCTCCCCTTCATCAGCCCAGTCGGACCGAGAGCCCACCCCTGACCATGACATGGCTGCACGCCCCCGCAGCAGTGCACCTCACATGGCGGGGCAAGTGCACCCCATCACACGAGCTGCCCTGCCCTGGGCAGCCTTACCCCATTTGGGGTAAGGCTGCTCTGTGACGTGTCCTCAGAATTTTTCCAAGGACATGCTGAGGAGCAGCCAGCTGAGCATCTCACCCTAGGGTGGAGAGAACATCTCACAGGCCCTGGGCACATGAGCCACTGCCTCACGTGGCTCATTTGTCCAAGAAGGGATAAGTCTGCCTAAACCGTGATAGCCTCCCCAGCCTGTCTCGTCTGGCTGCTCCCAGAGAAAAGCACTCCTCCACATCTCTCTGTAAAAACAATGATGAAACATTTAATACAACATTCTATTGCTTATTGTACGTCAATATTAAGCCATACGGTTCTTCACAGCTCTGTTCCCTCTCCCTGATCACTTCTCTCTTAGTGTTGCAGTTTCCACCCTGGCGTTACCTATACCCGTTTGTTAGTTTCTTTCACAACCATTTCTGCACTTTCTTCTGTGCTGACTCTTATAAATGATCTGCCCTCTTCTTGACGTCAATATCCTCTCCTCCTCAAAATTTCTGCTCAAAATCTATCTACTATGCTGGGGCACATAAGAAATCAATAATGGCCTGGTTGTCCATCAATCAGAAATGGTTAATTTCTCATCATTTAAGAAGTACATTTGGATTCCTCTGGAACATTAATTGGTGCAAAATGTAACCTATATAACAGAATGACCCTATTTTGACTTCACTCTTCCAAAATTTTATTTATATACACACACTTCTGTTTTCTATTATATTAAATTCTATGAGACTTCTATGAGTATTCTAAGTACTTTTAGAGCAAAATGCATGGGTTCACCATAATGAAGGTTGTGGCTATTAAGCACTACTGGAGTGCACATAATATTAATATCAGTGGCATTTTAGAACTTCCAAAGCAAGAAATGTACCGAGGAATAAAATTACTGATACCAGTAGTGAAAAGCCAAAGGTAGGAGGTTTTAAGCCTACTTATATCAGCCTACTGATATCAGTTTCAGAATCTGTTTAATATTTAAACAAAGCATTTAAAGTTTAAATAGAAAACTCTTCTGGTACTAAGCAGGATCAAACTAGTTTATGATCTCTTACACTGAACTCCCATTGACAGCCAACAGCTGGAGTTTCATAACCAACAGCAAGATGGTTGCCACCTGGAGGTAGACTCAACTAATTAAAAAGGCTTTTCAAGCATACACCATACTTTATATTCAAGTAGTACTTTTAAGCTTATAATAGTGTCAAACCTCCCCATACACTCTCATTGGAATGAACCACTGTTTATAACAAACACAGTTTCAAGAACTATTTCTACCAGTTGTGTATTGCCAAACTTTACTATAGTGAACATCCTAATATAATGAACCGTTTCGCTGGTCTAAAGGGTTCTTGTTATGTTGTAATTAAGTACTGTAGTACCTAACGTAGCCTTGCATTTGTACATAAAAAAATAATTGGATTTCATAATCACAGCTGAATTCCTTGAGTTAGCGGTTCATATGAAGAGAGTGTTTTATGCAGGGCAGTTCATCCCCCTTTTAAAGGAACCTGACTGCAATTTCAGATAACATTTTAATATGCAACACCATACATCTTTTCTCTCACCTGCTTTACTTTATTTGTCTGACTTACAAATCATAAAGATTAGTTAAAATCACACGTCTTTAAAAAAACTCTGGTAAAGAATGAAAAGGCTTTTCAAACATTGGTCTAAAAATGATTGCCATATTGGAATTCTCAACTAATCGATTATTAATTATGAGATTTGAGAGTAATGTGGTAATGGTAATTTTATTCAAATAAAGAAATCCCACATACTGCATCAGAGAATAGGTGAGCAATGGGGATGGGGCAATGGAAGAATGAGGGGGAAAGAAAAAGTATTCTCTTACCCACAGTCTGGAGCTGGGCACCACCTACAATCAGGGTCTGCAACAAGCCACCGTCTAAGCATAAATTCTTCGTATTTTTCCATCAAGATGTCATCATTTAATATCAAGCGAATATCATGGGGATTAAATCGTTCAGAGCATTCAGGGCAGCTGATATTAACTCTGCTCTCCGAGATTTCTATCCGGAGATACTGACGTAAGCAATCCACACAAGATCGATGGTGACAAGTCATTATTTCTGGGAACCTGTCCTTAGAGTGCCGCAAAAGGCACAAGGGACACTCCATGAACTCTCCACTCTGTTTGTTGCTAGAGGTGGTTCCATTGTCAGAAGAGGTACATGTGGAGAAAATGGAGTTCTTGTCTGTACACATTTCTGAATGTATGCTTTCAATACTTGCAATCCCATCAACCCCTCCATTTAAATCCCTGGATTTACGTTTTGTATCCTTTTTCCTACGAAAGATGGAGCCCAGTGATATTCCTCTCTTCTTTGGTGGCTTTTTAACCGAAGGCAAACTCACAGAGGAGGCAGAAGACTGCAGGTCCCGATCAGACCCCATTTGCAGATGCAAACTCATGTCTAGAACACTCATGTGAAATGGGTCAAGGTACACATGCAACCCTAATCATTTTTAAGGATCAAATGAATACCAAGACAGGATATGTTCTTAAGTCATGTTGTTCGGTAATCCTGCTTGACACACAGTCTTCAAGCAGAAAATTCTTCATACGTATTCATTTCCAGAAGGTTCTTCATAGAGATTTTCTGAATTAAGAGGAAAAATAGACAGATTAGTAGGACATATATTCAAGTTAGTTTTGGAGTTGTTTTTTAAAAGACTTAAACACTGCTTTACTCATATTATAGATATAACCGCTATCTCATCCTCCCCTCAATGTTTGTTACAGGCACCTGTTGCATTTAGCAAGACAGTGATCTCTGAGGACAAGGATTATCTTTTAACTACATTGTACCATATTATCTAGTACAATGGTGCTCCAGTCACTCTAGGCACAGCTGCAATGAAAACGATAATGATTATGGAAAAATACACAGCACTTGTCTATACAAAGGTGACCATCATTTGTGGATATACTGTTATTTACCCTACCTGTGGCTTTAGAGGAGAGTGGGAAAGAAAATCACGTTTAGGATCATTCTATAGATCTAAAAACATACCCCTAACCTCTCCTGCCTTCATTCTTCCTCAGACTGTGGATTTCAGGAAGGGGAAAACATAAATGAAATGAGACTATATTGTTCTGTCCTTGAGCTGTACTTTTTAAAATTATTACTAAACTGCCTAACTGAGTCAGACCAATGGTCCATCTTAGCCCAGTATTGTCACAACCTGACACAGCACCAGGGGTTTCAAATTTGAGTCCAAATCCGGCTCTTCCAGGGTCTCGGGCAGAGGCCATCCTGGCATGCTACCTGAGACCCCTCCTAGCCCCCAGTGGAGGCCTCTCCCAGGTGTGCTACCAGGGATCCTGGAGTGGAGATGCTGGGGATTGAACCTGGGACCTTATCCATGCAAAGCACATGCTCTTACCACTTGAGCTATGCCCCCCACCCATCCATGGCAGCTATTGAGAAGCTGCACAGGAGATTTCTCCCATATCTACATTGTCAAGGGGGAAGACACAGCCAGTGGAGTAACAACCCCATTCATGCATGATGACTTGGAGCTCCATTCCTCACAGAAGTAGTGGTACAGTTTCTATTATCAGCAGCCTCCCTCCCACCTTCCAGCTGAAGAGAATGATACAGGACCCCAACAAAGCAGCCAGAGAACCACCACCATACCTCCTCAGAAATTGTAACTCTGAAAACAAGAAGATACTTAAGACAGTGTTTACTTTGTTTCCACTATAGATTAAACACGCATTTGCTTTTCTATTGCCATTTTATTGAAGTGTCAGTTTTATAACCCAATTTTGGATGGTTGCATAATGCAAGCAAGAAGTATTAAGAATCCTGAAATTAGAGATCTTTTAACTATAGTCAGCACCTTTTTATTTTCCCTCAAAATTAGAATAGTACAGACCCATAACTACCAAAACTGGTATAAGATACTGTTCTTATATAACTATCACATATAATTAATGCACATTTGGTGATGACTCCCATGAAACATATCAAAATGTTAAATTGGACAGGCTACTCAGTTGTGTACATAGGAAACAAAGTAATTCACCATGAACAATTTGTAAACTTATAACCACCCCTCTTTTTTGCTGCAACAGCATTACCATTTACATTTAGGATGTAAATCACTAAAATCTAGTAGTAATTTCCACGACAACATTGCTGCTAGCATATATAGAGAAAAGTCTGGTTGTCTTAAGTAAACCTGTGCAATTTTCTGTAAGTTAACCCTTTCCCCTTAGGAGACACATTCCACCAGAGTGTATCTGATGTAAAATTTTAAAATGCTATCAACAAGCACAATTTCTAACTTAAAAGCATCAGGCTCTTGGGGTATATTCCTACCCCGGGTGCACATTTCTTGCAGTAATTCACGAAGTAGCATCTCTCCAACTTTGCATTTTAGGACACTGTCATCTGCCCACAGGTACACAATATCTCCAAAGAAAAGTTGGTTACCATAGCATTATTAGTTTTGTGTATGAACAAAAAAACCTTGGAGTAGAAATCTACTCCAGGAGTTCAGGTTTGTAATATACCCATTTCCCCCCAATGGAGTAATTTCTACTGCAGGCCAGAGTAGAAATGTACCCCAAGAGGTCTGATTTGCCTTGACATATTCAACACTTTAAGTGCCAAAAGACTGGGGTAAAAATCTACCCCATGATTCACGCAATGTTGCATTTTTCAAGGGATAATACTAGGGTTTAAATTTATAACAGAGATCAAAACAAGAATATATTATTGCTGGTTGAATTAGATATACCTGCTCTTTTCTAGTATTTTTCACTTCAGTGATTAAAACTACAACATTCAACATTTTATATAGTCCAATATGTCATTCTTTCACTTTAAAAGCACAAATGGTAGGTAATTTTTTTAAAAATAAAACCAAACAAAAACATTGTTGATATCTAAAATGCCATAATGCTTCCAGGAAATATGGTTACTTTTGAAAGAAAAGCTTCGCTTAAGCAATTCATACTAAATGCATAAGATTAAGTGGGGGAGAATTTTACAAACATTCTTTCATTTCTTAGGAAGCATTGCAAGCTTGCAGTACTAAGTAGAATTTTCCTGCTACATAAACAACATAACATTGCATGTCAACATGCTGTATCAGGTAATGTTTCTGCAGGTGTTTTCAAACAAGAGGCTAGCCCACTGGAGTCCATGTTCAGTCTGTGCAGCCTCCATTTGCATATTTAGCGTGTTTAACCTAATAAACGGACATGCCTGTGCATGTAGTTCTTGTGTGTGCAGCAGCCCTCACTCACAGGTTTAGCCTGGCAAACCTAACAGATGGGCAGGAGTTCTTTCCTGCCACATTCCACCCACCAACCCCCCCAACCCCCCCACCCCCCTGAACTATGGGAAGGAAAAGCTGCCCCAGCTGTTTCTTCCAGGCTATTATGACAGCACTTGCTCATTTGCAGCGTGTAACAATCCTAGCTAGGCAGCTGCCCAGCACTGTAAACTTTTCAAAACATTTGATGCATGATCTACAGACTTCATGGACGCCTGCAATGCAGTCATGGATCCCCAAAACTTCAGGATGCTTGTTATCATGCTCCAGACTTTCATGGCTGCTGCTAATGAGCAGAACCCGCGAACGATTCAACAGATCCAAGCAGCCTGCTGCTGTTGGATCAAGATTTCTAGGCACAGACAGGCACTTGCTCGATCTCTGGCTCCTCAAATAAAGGCTGGCTTTTTATCTCAAGGGGGGGGAGGGGAAGAGAGCTGGAGTCACAGCAGTCATGTCCTCAGTGACAGTCCTAGCTCCAGGGTGCAGACAGGCATGGAGGGACCTCTGCAAGTGATCACGGCTTCGGGGGGAGGACGCCAGGGCCAGACTTAGGAATTTTGCGCCCCATAGCCCTTCTAAGGCTGCTGCCCCCAAGCCAAGCCCCACCTCCACACTTGCATGTTCATGCCTCGAGCCGACTTTGGTTGGGAGAGTGCGGGGTATAAATTAAAAAGATGATGGGTGGGGGAGCCCCGTGTGAATGCCAGTGAGTGGGGCGTGTGCACCCACAGTGAGTGGCGGTGCGTGTGCGTGCCCGCCCACCTAACTCGCATCCCCACTCACACCCCACGTGTCCTCACGCACGGAGCAACTAGGGGAAAAGGCGGTGGTCAACATCTCGTGGTCAACGGTATCAAACGCCGTTGGATCCAATAAGATCAAAATCGATTATCTGCCCTGATCCAATCCATGGCATAGGTCATCAACCAAGGCCACAAGTGCAGTTTCTGTGCCAAACCCAGGGCGAAAACCAGACTGCGAGGGATCAAGAAAACCGACCCAGTCCAGATGCCCCTGTAACTGCCAGGCCACCACCCATTCAAAAACCTTTCCTAAAAAGGGAAGGTTAGAGACTGGCCGATAGCTGGCCGGGGAGTCAACGTGCAAAGATGGCTTCTTGAGCAGAGGCCGCACCACTGCCTCTTTGAGACAGCTCGGTACTCTGCCCTCCCTAAGGGAGGCACTCACCACCACCAACGGCCCTAACGTCTCCCGGCTGGCCTTCACCAGCCAGGATAGGAATGGATGTATTATAATAATAAAGAATAATTCACAATAGGTGGCCCAAACTGTCCCAAGGACCTCCACCGCGTTTGTGGGCGATACCCACTGAAACTGATCCTACAACCATAGACATGGTGAGGCTTTCCCTTACCTCTGATTCACCCACTGTCAGAAGTGCAGCATTCGAGGTTGTGATGAATCTAATCAATTTTATCCGCAAAAAAGGCAGCAAACATGTCACAGCTGGCACTGGAAAATTCCAGTTCGAGGCGGAGAGAGGCCAGACTGACCAGCCTCTGCACCACCCAGAAAAGCTCCACTGGACATGACTTTGCAGATGCAATGAGGGCAGCAAAGAACTGTTTCTTTGCTGCCTGCACTGCAACAGCATAAGCTCTTAAACTACCTTTATGCTGCAAACGGTCAGCTTCATCACGAGTTTGGCGCCACCATCGCTCCAACTGCTGCCCATCCTGCTTCATCCGGAGCAGGTCCTCCGTGAACCATGGCGACCCCTGCCGTCTGCATTCGGAGAGCTGACACTTGGGAGCCGTTCAGTCAATGGCCTCAGTCAACAAGCTGTTCCAGAAGGCAATGAGGTCATCGAGTGAATGATCAAGATCGGGAGGCATTTCCCCATGAGCATTCTGAAACCTTTCTGGTTCCATAAGTCTTTGGGGGCGGACCCAGGAAACTGGTCCTACACCTTTCCAGGGTCAGACACGTGCCAGGAGACTAGTCCGGAGGAGGTAACGATCCGTCCATGACAGGGGTAAAATTACTACATTCCCCACCACCACAGGCTCCCCCGCTTCAAGGCCGGTGCAGAACATCAGGTCAAGGGTATGTCCCCCCTCGTGTGTCGGGCCCTTAGCCCTCTGAGACAGTCCCATGTTTGTCATGGCATTCATGAATTCATGCTCTGCTCCCCCAAGATTGGCATCGGCGTGGATGTTGAAGTTCCCCAGGACGAAGGTCCTCGGGGACTGCAAGACCACCTCTTGATACCAATTCTGCTAGAGCATGTAGGGATGCTGCCATACAGGTAGGTGAGCAGTACAACAGCAGCAGCCCTAAGCTGTCTCCAACCAAACTGACCACAAGGTGGACCCTCTCCATGCCCAAGATAGTCTGCAAAGGATACTGCCTCACAGACCAAGTGTCCTTAAAAACAACAGCTACACCGCCTCCCTGCCCCTCTGATCTGGGCTGATGCTGTACCGAGTACCTCGCTGGAACAAGGTCAGCCAGTATCGGCCCTGACTCATTGTCCAGCCAGGTCTCTGTAATACACACGAGGTTGGCCGATTGATCCAAGATCAACTCTTGGATTGACGTTGATTTATTACCGACCAACCTCGCATTTAACAGCAACAGACCCAGATCAGGGGCTCCCCCAATCTTGATCTCTGCATTATCTGCCTGGGGGCTTATACAAGGGACAGAAATTAAGTGCCTGTCCCTTCTCATAGTTGTTCTCTGCCTCCGAGAAGGACCATAATTAACCTGGCCCATCACAACCCCAACGGTTCTGGACACCCCCCGCCCCCCGGTGGTCATGCCGCAGGACCCGCGGGGAAAAACCCTTCCTCCCCTAATCCCCTCCCAACAGCCCCCTCCCCCCCAGCCCTCCCCTCTCCTTCACCAAAAGTCCTGTCTCTTATACACATCTAGATGTGTATAAGAGACAGGCACAGGATATCACCTCACAGACCAAGTGTTCTTAAAAACAACAGCTATACCACCTCCCCGCTCCTCTGATCTGGGCTGGTGCTGCACAGAGTACCCGGCTGGAACAAAGTCAGCCAATATTGGCCCCGACTCATTGTCCAGCCAGGTCTCTGTAATTCATATGAGGTTGGCCGATTGATCCAAGATCAACTCCCGGATCGACATTGATTTATTACCGACCGACTTTGTATTCAACAGCAACAACTCCAGACCAGGGGCTACTCCGATCTTGATCTCTGTATCACCTGCCTGGGGCCTTGTGCAAGGGACAGGAATTAACTACTTGTCCCTCCTCATAGTTGTTCTCTGCCTCCCAGAGAGACCCTAATGACCCCAGCCCATCACGACCCTAATTGCTGTGGACACCCCCCAGGGCCCCCTTCCCCTTCCCTCCGCCCCTGGTGGTTGTCCCACCGGATCCCTGAGGAAACCCTCTCCCTCCCCTAACTCCCCTTTTCCCTCCCAAACCCTCTCCCCCCTCCCCTGATCCCCCCCTCTCACAGGGAGACCAGAACCTCCCACCCTTAATCATTGACTCTCACAGGGAGACCAGAACCTCCCACCCTTATTGGGTCGAAACCCCGTCCCCCCCTCACACCAGGGGGACATACCCAACCCTCCCCAATCCAGTCCCCCCACAACATATTCAGGAATGAAGCTAGATATTAGATCTTGACTGTATCAGATACAAGTTTGTAGGAAATAATCTACCACTAAACAAATACATGTATTTTTTATAGATCCAGCCAACTCTAGCAGAGCAACATAGAAGACATTTAATTACAAACTTATCTTTTACCTACTGACCTAAATTTTAAGCAACACATTGACCCAGTGAAAAAACACTGATATCTTAATTGGTTCCTGCAATTCAATTAATATGAAGCAAGACAAAAAATGCAGAAAATTCATTAGTGTGTTATGTTAGTTTTCTTTATTAGAGAAATCCAAATGAACAGTTATTGAGTGACTGCTATACAGAAACAACCAGCAATAGTGCTTATAATGTGAGATATACTTTAAAGGATAGCAACAAGCACTGAAAAACAGAAATGGGTTGATGAGGGCTGCAGTAACAAGATCATACAGTTACTTATATTTATTTTATGCATGCTTTAATGGAACTGCTGGCAACCTCTCTCTAAAAAGAAAAAAAAAGTAATTCTAAAAGAAAACAGGAGAGGGAGGGAGGAAAAAGGAAATATGAAAAAGAATGAAACTAGGAACAGGAAGGCAGATGAGAATAACAACAGGATGTGCCAAAATGCATATGTTTTAGTTATAAAATGGGCATTTTCAATATTTTTAAAAAATCATCTAAAAGTGAAGTATATTTACTTTTATATAGTTATATAAATTGTAACTACTTTGCTTTTGTGTTTTATCTTGCTTCCATAAGCAAGATAAAAGGTGCTTAACTCAAAAGCACAAGAATAAATACAATCACCAATGTGATGGTCTAAATCCTGTGACAACAGCAACATGAGACAAGGGAGGAGTCCCTACAATTGCCAGTTTCTGATATTTTGATTAGAACATTATTTACCCTTATGAAGTTTAACTGTTTACGTGTATTTTTGAAATACTGGATTTGTGAACCATGTTTTTATAATAATGTTTTAATTATTTTGTGTTTGTTTGTAGGATATTATATGTTAGAAAAGGGAGAGGTACAATAAATGTGTTGCAGCTTATATCCCGCAACTGACTCCGTTAATACTGTATAGCTGTCACCTTGGTAACTGTGAGTGGTTACTGACCATTTTCTTGAGGTAGAAATTAGGTGCGTTTTTGAGTGGGTATTATGAGAAGGTAATGTATGTAGCTGCAAGACCTTCACTTGCTTCTTTGGTTTTTGAGTTGGGTGTTATTTGACCTGAGCAATTCTGACTGTTCTTAATGTCATTTCTCCATATCTGAATTTCCCTTTTTAAAACTTTTAAATCAGGATGCACAGACCACTGGGCCTGAGGCCTGGTCTATTCATAGTATGCAACTTGCAGGGATACCACTTCAGCCCCTGCCTCTGTGTATGTCTTTCTCCAGCACACACTTGCATTGCGAGACAGAAGAGAGGTGCCCAGGTTATTATTATTATTATTATTAACAAACATTTATATAGCGCCAGCAGTGTACCTGGCACTTTACCAAGTAATAAAATAGACAGGGTCCCTGCCCCTAGGGCTTACAATCTGAGAGACAGGAGCTGGGGGAGAGACTTAGGAAGGGGAACAGAGGGAGAGACAAGGGGTCTAACATTCATGAAGATGCGAGGTCTCAAGTGCACGTACTTGGCTTGGTTATGATGAGAATGACAGCAAGCAGGTCCATGTGGCAGGCAGGTCCATGTGGCAAGGTTAACAAGGTATAGTTGCAGAAGAACACTACATTTACTCACTGTACAGTCTATCAAATTATATTCCCACCCCACCCACCCCCAGTTCTTTGGGAGGGTGGTGGAGCCTGGATCAGGTTCATCCCTTCATGATGCAACAAATTTTGTGTAAAGAACATAACATTTATTCTACACCACAGTGCACCAAATGTACCAAAAAAGGGACATTGTTATTATCATTAATAACAATAATCCTTATTGCTATGGCATTCGGAGCCCTTTCCATACAACAATTTAACACAAATTTTAATCCTTACAACAACCCTATGAGGCAGGTTAGGATGAGAGAATAATGCGACTGGCCCATGGTCACCCAGTGAGTTTCTGGCTAGGGTGAGACTAGGTCCAGAGTCCAGGCCTCCCCACCCCTGGTGCAAGTACTGAGCACTTAGCCATTACACCACACTTGTATTACAAATACACGGTCTCTATGATGTTTGATATCTGTGTAGAATTCTAAGGGATGAAATGAGGTGGCAAGTAAGCTTGAAAAGTTGTCATAAGCGCCTTGAAGTTAATGGGGAAACTGTGTTTCCACTGTTCTTTCAGTTTGGGGAACTACATATGGGGTAGGAAGCAATTTACATTCTATACAGTTTTGAGGAATCTATGTACAGAAACATGCCCATGTACAGAAGATCCATGTACTCAGAAGTGGAATTTATCTCTTACTAGAGAACTGTTATCCAGAATCTGAGCTTTCAGCATAAAGAAATTACGAATTTAGGCCTTTTGGCTGCAGAAGAATTCCTGGAAAAAAATGTATAGAACAAACAAATACCATTTAAAAAGTTAATGCATCCCTCTTGCTCAAATACCAAAACATTTGTAAAATACCAAATCTTTCATGAGGAAATATATAATCATCAGACACTAAGCTTAAGAGATCAGTTGATTTCAAGCAAAACTATGTACTTAAAATTAATATTACTTATTAGCTGCATACACTTTCAAGAACATGTACTTCCAAAAATTCTATAAAAGAAATAGTTACCAAGATAGGAAGACTAGAAATATAAATCTCCTTTCTCTCCTCTCTTTGAGAGGAAAGAATGTGCTTTCAGGATTTTTGCCAGTTCGAGCAGATGTGTGAAGTAAAGAAATAGCAGTTTTGGTGATTCATTGCATGCATTTTTTATAAACAAAGATCCTCCCAAGCCCAAGGAAAACAGATAAACTTATTGTTGCTTTGCTTAAAATGATTTTATATGTATGCACACATATACAAAGACAAGGCTGTAAAATACATATAAGTAATTCACTCGTGAGGCATAAAAGTCTACTCATCAGGATAAGATTTAAAATATAGGAGTGGGCCCAGGACTGTAAAAATTTACTCACCAGCACACTCACCAGAGGCAAGCAGAAAAATGTGTTTTTTTATAAGTCCTATGTGCACATATATATAACACACATATAGCTCACTTTAAACTAAAGTCAGCTGTCTAAAACTATTCTTATTAAGAAATGTTTGTGGTGCTGGATTTTGGAACAGAGAAATGCTTGCTTACTTCAGGGTGGCCAACTGAAAATTATTTTAAAGTCATTTTTTCTCCATTATTCATTAAAAGATACAACTGTTACATTAACTTGCAGTTTTTGTAAAGACAGCACATGAGGAGCTAACTAGAGAAAAGATGGGTCTGAAGAAATTATGGTTACATTGATGCAACATTATTTCTAATCAAATGTGTCAAAGTGCAGTGCACTCAAGTACTGATGCAACCCCAACATTTGGGCATTTCTACTGATGCAAAAGAGAAAAATACTACTTGTGCTGTAGGATGCAAAGTCTTTGTTATTTTGGCAACACGAGTCATCATGCAAGAAGGCACATGTGAAAAAAGAGCTGTGAAGTCAAAAACATGAATTGAGGGAGGGTAGTATGTCTGCAGTACTCATTCCAACAGTTTTGGCAAAGCTCTAAAAGTATGGTTTTAAAGTGTTCCGGCTACTTCAACTGAGCTGCCCAGTGGAGCATAAGTTGTTTTTTTTTAAAGGAAAAAATGAAAACAAAACATTTAACCAAGCTATGCCCTTTTCACACTGGCCACCACAACTTTATTAGGTGAGCAAAGCTAGTTTTAAGGGGAGGGTAAAGCAGATTGTAGTGACTTCAGGAGAGTACAGAAATGTTTGCGATTACAACTTTGTCAGTAGTATTTTCTAAAAAGGAATTGGTGGATGGAATTTTCCCCCCTCAAATTTATTAAGGACACTAGCTATTTGCCATGGTCCAAGATGGGAAAAAGAATGTATTTATACTCTCCTGTCAAACATAAATACTCTCCCCGCAATATATAACCCTGGCTCTCAAGAGCGAACAAAGCAACCAATTTGCACAGAACAAACTCATTCTATAGTCAAAGGAGGAAATTTTAAAGGCACAAAGTGCAACTCAGCACCCAACCGCAACTGACTGCATAATAAGGTGTGTGTGCGTTTTTTAAAAGTCTCCCCCTAAGTTTCCCCTTGCATCTCTGTCTAAAGTACTTGTGCTTTAGCTAAGCAGCACTGCTGACAATCTAGCAACAGGAGGAAAAAAGGAATGAGAGTTTGAAAAGAAAGGGAAATTCCTCGCTCATGGGAATGCTGTCCCACAGCACCACCTCAAAGTTTTCATGCCCTGTGGAAGTTTTTAAGAGAGGGAGCAACATCAGCAACCCTCAGTGCCTTTTAATTTTCACCTGGTTGGGAGACAAACAGAAATTCCCATGACTCTAAGGTAGACTAGAAAGTGGGCTGGATGAGAGAATGCATGAGCCAGCTCTCAGGGAACTCAGTTACAGGTGAGTAAATACACAAGCGGCCAGGGAAACGCGTTCAACATGCCGCTAGGAAAAGTCGTGGGAGATGTGTTTACACACACCGGAAGTGGCTGCCCACCATAGGAATTGGCAGCGCGTGTGGCCTCTCACGGCCTCTTTAAAGACGTGTTCTGGAAACCTCGGGGTAGATGCCATATAGCTCTAGTATGTTTATATGAAGGTCCTCTTTCTCTGGAGACCATAGTCCATGCACTCTCAGGTCCTTCCTATGGGCTCCGCATCCTGTGAGAGATGCATCCGTTGTGATGGAAACGTCTGTGTTGGGAGCCTCGAATGGAAATCCTCGCATGGCACAATGAAGGTTTGTCCACCAAAGGAGGGTGTTGAAGACGTCCTCCAGAATGATTATTTTCTTGTTGACTGGGTGGTGGGTGGGGCTGCATACCTTCTTTAGCCATTGCTGAAGGGGTCGCATGAGCAGTCTTGCAAACGGTGTCACTGTTGTGGTAGACGCTAGGAGCCCCTGCAGATGGAGAAAATTATGAACGGCCCTGGTGCTGTTGGGGCCCAAGTTGTGTATGGTATGAGCAATGTCCTCGAATCTATCATGTGGGAGGTATGCTGTGGCATGATGTGCATTGATAACTGCTCCAATGAAAAGCAAGCACCTTGTTGGAGTAAGGTGAGATTTGTCGATATTTACTAGGAGACCCAGTTGTTACAACACTGAAAGTTTTAGCTGAATGTCCTCCTTCAGTTTGTCTCGAATGCACCACTAAGAGCCAATCGTCCAGGTATAGAAATACTCAAAGGCCCTCCTTCCTCAGGTGGGCTGCAACCACTTTCACGCACTTTGTAAAGACTCTCAGTGCTGCTGAAAGTCCGAATGGAAGCACCGTGTATTGATAGTGTTGGTCTCCTACAATAAAATGTAAGTATTGTCTATGAGATACTCTAACCGAAATATGAAAATATGCATCCTTGAGATCAAGAGAGGATAGCCAGTCTCCACGTTGTGGATTTTAAATTTGTTCAGTTTAATCCCCTGTCCTTTTTAGGGACTAAAATGTACCTAGAGTAGAAGCCCCTACTTTGCTCTGATAAGGGCACCTCCTCTATTGCTCCTTTTAGGAGGAGTTTCTCAATCTCATGCAACAACTGTCTTGTGAGAGGTGCCCCTAAGGAGGGGTGGGGAAGAGGGTGTGGTAGTGGGGAAGGAGTGGAACTGAATAGCGTAACCATTTATTTTTATTTCCTTGACCCATCTGTCAGAAGTGATCGAAGCCCATTGATCAAAAAAGGGCGGGAGATGGTTGCTAAAATCCTCTTCTCCTCTCCTGATCTCAGACTGTCTAAAACTGAGTTTTGGAGGGTTGCCTGGAAGAAGAATTGGAAAATTCTCTTCCTTTCCCTTTTTGTTTGGTAAATCTCTTCCTGGGCTGGGAGAAAGAGGTGTGTGATTGAGGCTGATGTGGAGAATATCTCCCGTTCTGATAGGCATAAGGAGAACACTGTTTAGAGATGTAAGTCTTTAATCCGCTTCAAGGTATCATCTGTTGATGCCGCAAACCAGCCATCTGACTCAAAAGGGAGGTCCTCTATTCTGGTTTTATTCTCAGGCGTCAGCACCGTAGACCTAAGCCAAGCATGTATCCTGAGTGTTACTGCTGATGCAATCCCTCTTATAGCACAATCAGCAATATGCATGGATGAGGTGAGCTGAAACTGTGCTATTTGCATTCCTTCTTTCTGTATGGCAGTGATTTGATTAGGGTCTGTAGTTGTACTGAGTTGAGACCAAAGCCAATGCTGGTATCCACCCACTGCAGATGCAAAATGAGAGGCTCCAAGAGTCAGAGTTTCTGAAGAGAAAATTCTTCAACCCAATACATCAAGCATTCTCCCTTCTCTGTCTGATGGTGACGTTTGGATGCCTCCTGCCCTTGTTTTATGCGAGGCTGCTGCTATAACTAATGAATTTGGAGGGGGATGTTTATAAAAGATATCAGCCCCTTCTTGAGGAATAGCATAGAGGGAATAGGCCAGTTTATTCATTGGTATTGCAGATGAAGGTTTGGCCCATACCCAAGTTGATGACTCCATTAACTGTTCAAACATGAGGAACATTATGTGACCCGGCTCCCCACTGCTTAATATTTATTTATTTATTTATACTAAAATGTATATGCCGCCCCCTCCTGCCTCAGGCATCTCGGGGCAGCTCAAACAATTTAAAGCATATTAAAACAACAGTAATAACTACAATTTAAAACAGTATAATACCCAACCCCCCACCCTAACCCAACCCATCCACCCCATCTCCCTCGGGAAAGGCCTGGCAGAATAGCCAGGTCTTACACTGTCTGCGGAAAGAGGGCAGGTCAGTAACCAAGCGGACCTCCAACGGGAGGGCGTTCCACAGCCACGGCGCAGCCACAGAGAATGCCCTCCTCATGGTAGACACCCGGGAAACCCCGAGGAGGGTGCCCCCGGCCAACCACAGGGGCCGATCCAGGACTGGTTGGATATGCCAATGACTGGCCCAGACTGCATTTTTCTGACTACCTTAGTAGGAAGTTTTGGTAAGGTTCTAACTAGTTTTCACAGCATAGCTTGAAAAGTCTTAGTATCCTCTGTAACCAACGGAAGGTTGGGTTCAGATACTGTCTTGGCCAGAGGGGGAAAAATTGTTTCCTCCTCTTCTGGCGTAAGAGAGGAAGTGGACGAGGATCAAGCAGACCCCTTCTCTGCACTTCCACTGTAATTTGCATTTGAGTCAACATTGGTTGTGGGGGTGGAGGGTTTCCTATGAGGGACCACAAAAGAGTGGCCCCCAGTGACTGAGCTGGCTGTGTAGCTTGCGGAGCTGGTGATACCGCCAATGTTATATCGGTGGTAGTTACCACAGGTGGCATGGCAGCGCTCAGTGCTGTCGATGTTATAGTAGCTGGTGGTACTGAGATGGTTGCAGTCGGAGGAAGATGTGGAGGGACTGATGGCACAAACTGTGGAAGGGGTCTAGGTTGTATCACAGGAACCCCCGCAGTGCCAGGGTTGAAGAAACCATGAGAACCTTGGTCCCTCCTATCTAATGGTAGTGGAGATCGGCTTCTGGATTGTGATCAGTACAGTTCAAAGTCCTCACAATACTGAGGCATCCTGGAATAATCGTGGCCTCTACAGTACCCAAGATCTCTGTACTGTTCAGGGTAACAGCAGGAACAGGGAGAGAATTCTAGGGTCTCTGCGGTACCAGGGAGCTCCAAAATCCCTGCTGCGGGACCTATCCCCTATGCCTGCTTGGGGACCTATCTCTATGCCTGCTACGAGACCTCTCTTGGTACCTCATATGCCAAGGAGATTCATGTCTGGATCAGGATCTCATTTCCTGGTGCGGACAGTACTCACTGTGATGGGACCTCAAACGAGGCAATCCTCCTGTCCCCGATGTGGTTCTTGAGTATTCCTGGGCTGATTCAGCTACTGGCTTGATGCTCTGAGCCACTACGGAGACAGAAGATTGTGTAGCCTCTACAGTCACTTCTGCAGATGGGGGTGGACTAGGTTCATCCTCAGAGTATATAGTCTCTACCTCAACAGAACGCTGAGGAACTGTGTTGAAGAGCTGTCCTCTAAGGCAGGCTGCTTCTTCATTTTCTTCTTGCCCTTCTCTGAAGGACGCTTAGAGATGTGCTCCTTAGAGCGGGAATTATCCTTTGGTACAGCTGTCTGCGCAATACCAGGGTTTATAGGCCCTGCAATGATGGAGGGTGCGATACTGGAGGGAGCAGGCGCTGACTCTGTGCTAGCTTGGGCAAGGTCGGTGCCTCTTGAAGCCGATGAAGTTGCAGACTCCATACCCGTTTTTCGCGGTTTCTTGTGCCCAGTGGGGAGCCTGAGAGGCCCCTCTTCACCACCTTGAAGTGCCTTTTGGGGAGGAATGTCCTGGAGCCTAAGAGCTCTGAGTCTTCACAATTGCAAAGATAGCACCATGCATGCCTTGCAACTTTGGGTATTATGCAACTCCCCAAGACAGGCCAAACACTCCAAATGTTGATCACTGAAGGAGAGTGCGGTCGAGCAGGAACTGCATTTAAAGCATGGCTGCTCTAGCATACTCCGCTGCCTCAGAGGGTGGCAGAGGGTACAAGTCTCACAGACTAGAGGCACTGGGCACTGACTGATGTTTTGTAGATTCTTAATTTACTAACAGAAACTTCTAATGAAAATAAAATGTTGTGTTTTGTTTTTGTTTTATTTTGTTGCTGACAGGCAATGCTGAGAAGTGCTGAAGATCTTCCTAACGTGGACGTGGCTGGAAGGAACTGAGGCGGTGAGGGCTCCTCCCCTCTATTTATAGAATTTTTACAGGATCCTGAGCCTGTGCTTTTAATGGGATTGAAGGGGGGGTGGAGGGTTGAAGCCCTCATCATGTTTAGACTGGAAACTGCTGGTATTCTGCCTGGAAACTGCTGACGGCTTCAAGGTCTCCAATGCCTGCAGAGCAGGGAATGGGCCCAAGAGTGAGAATCGCGGAGATCCTTGAAGAAGAACTTTTATTTCTTTGAGTGACTCCATGATTCTTACCCACAGGGTAACATCCAGAAGACGGTGGATAAGGAGTACTGTTAAAACAGAGAAGACAGCACTGGTCTCCCAAAGGCAGCTGATTGGTAGGAAGGGAACTCCTACCTCCACTGAATTGCTGGGCGTTTCCTGCTCCTCATCCAACAGCTATTAAGTGGGAATAGAAAATTTGCTCACAGCCATTCAGTGTAAGCAGGGCTGCTGTGGGAAGAGTCAGACAACTCTCTCCAATGGAGATTCAGAGCTGGTGGGGCTCATCTGCTACATTGCCTTCTCCCTGCCTTTTTATAAATAATAAATAATTAATAATAAAAATAATTTTATTTTTATAGTGCTCCCCTACCTTCAAATGGCACTTGGAGTGCTTTGCAGTCATAAAATACAATATAAAAAGTAAAAAAATATAAAATCAATTTAAAACAATTTAAGATCTCTTCCAACTCTTCAAGGGTTTTTGGTTTAACTGCAATATGCTTTCCAGAGTATATTCAATATATAAAAAAATATTATGTAAAAATGTCTACAGAAATTAAAGCAAATTGGGTTATTGTGCTTGTTTTTTTAAGCATGGAGATGCCCTTAACAGATGACAAAAGATTTAGTTGGCATAAACAGAACTTGGTCCTGAGATCTCTATTGTTTAAACAGCTTCAACATGTCTAGCATTTAAAGCAATGCAAAAGATGCATTCCTCACACTGTTTAAGCATTAGTGATATCTAGCTCTGTACCAGAGCAGAGGAGGAAAAGTTAACACAGCGCAGTTTTAGCTGAATATAATTAAACCATCCTGTATTTAAGAGAAGGATAACTACAACCATTTTAAAGGGTATTCATATTTGTCAACTTCTTTTTTAAAAAACACAAACCCAAACATTTAAAGCTCTGAAGGCCTAAAAATGCTTCCTAATTTAACACTTTCAATTTTTTCCATTTGACATTTCTTCCAACGGTTTGGAATGGAGTTGAAATTAAATATAGCTATTTTGTTTAACCAGATTTCAACTTAACATAGCAGTACAACATGCTAAAAAGTGTGTGTGCAGCAGTATCAATAGCATCAGCACTACTCTGAAAGTATTATTTGTCTTAATTGCTGATGCTGCAGCAAAGACTATAAAAGACAGCACAAAAGCTTTTAAACTCTGCTGTAAACAATGCATTTATCAATAACAAATCTAGTTTTTCAACTGCTATGATGTTTTTATTTTTTGTCCAATTTGCATGAAAGTTGGAAAGGTTGTACCCCACACCCAAGGACCCTCACTGCCAAATTTCAGACAAATGGGATAAATGGTGTCAATTTTATAAACAATAGAATGTTCATGCTTTATAATGAAAAGTGCATCATAGCAAATTTGCTAGCAAATTAGAGTGTTAAGAATTTTTTCTCACACACACACTACAGAATATAGAATACAAAAAAGAGAATACAAATTCAACCTTTTCATTGCAAAGTATTGCTACAAACTGTTGGTCTTTCTCAGATGAAGAGGAAGCCAGCTTGCACCAAAGAACCATTTGGATGAAGAGTTCCTTTATTTGCTTGCTTTCATGCTAACTTAAAACTGAAGCATGCTTTACTGCAAATTTAGCAGTTAAAACACCAATTAGCTCTTGGTACAGACAATGTGAAAAAGGACACTACAGAATTTAATTATAACTTGCCTTTTCTGTGAAGGCTCTTAGGGCATTAAATGGATCTTGACTGCACACAATTATTCACTCTAAAAAAGTTACACAGAATGAGAAGCTGCTCGATAGCCCAAACACTCTTTCCTTCTCAATCCTAACAAGAATGAAAACAGTCAATGGGTGAAAACAGACATGACGCTAACCACCCTTGTTGGTTATTTATGCATGTTGCAGGGCTGTATTGGTGCCCTATGAAGCCCTGCAACATGCATAAATGACCACCAAGGGTGGTTAAAGGGTGGTTGGTTAGCGTCATGTCTGGTTTCACCCAATGTCAGATAACCTGCAAAACAGCTTTTATGCCTTTAAAACCATGGGATGGATTTTATCAATTCAAAAAAACAGAATCTCTAAGGAAATACCCCTTCAACCACCTCATTCTTCATCTCAAGTAACTGTGCCCACATAAACGTAGCTCTGAAGAATTAGATGTTATACCACACTATATACTAGGAAGACAGACAGCAGAATTAAAACTACGTCAACATGGATTATTTTAGGTAATCTGGAATTATGATCATTTCATCATCTGGGAAAAGGGGTAAGCAGTGAGGTGGCAAAATTTACAAATGTAGAAAGTTATTCAAGGTTGAAAGCATTCTGTGAAGAGTTACAGAAGGATCTCACAAATCTAGGTGACTAGTAGGCAATAATACAGCAGATGAAATTCAATGCTGGTAAATGCAAAGAAAGAAAAAAACCTTAAGTGCCTTTCTTCGATCTATACATTCAATAGCTGTAATCACTCAGAAGAGAGAGATCTTGGAGTCATTGTGGATTATTTCCCTACAAACAATTTCTACAGCATCCAGAAAGGCAAACAATGGAATGTTAAGAACTATTAGAACAGGAACAGAAAACAAATCATCACATATTGACAAGGGGTAACAAGATTTTTAAATAAATACATTTAAATAAATAAATGTATCTGTGGCATGCCCACCCCTTCAATGCTGTAGGAAGTACTGGTAGCACCACCTCTAAAACTATAGGCAGAACTAGAAAGGTATAAATTTTTAGCGAAGGGAAACAAACCATCAAGTAGAACAGCTTCAATAGGAGGAAAGGATCAAAAGGTTAGGGTTTGTAAACTTTGAAAAGAAATGACTGGGGGAAGGGAAAGATGCAATAGGTCTTGGAAATCCTACACAGCACGGAGAAAGTGGGTTGGAAACTTATTTATCAGTTCTTATAACACATACACCCAAGGAAATTATTAGGCAGCAGGTTTTAAACAAAAATAAAGTACAATTTTCAAATCCATGACCAATTCTAGTAAAACTCAGTCACTGCATGGGATGTTGCCGTTCTTTTATTTCACCACCACCACCCCCTCCGAGGAATCCAGTACTGACCACTTCTATAGAGAGGCTACTGGGCTACATGAACCACTGCTCAAACCCAATACTCTGGGTTCTTATATTTTTAGATGGAGAACTGGGTCACTTGGCACATTGTCATTCTTGTTGGACTTTGCAGCTATGAGTTTGGAGCTTAACTCATAAGAACATAAGAAGTGCGAGAGGGTATTTTCAGACGTTACGAGATCGCTGTTTACTACACTGAATCACAGTGGATCCCGTGTGGTGGCAGTGATCTTGTGAACGTCTGTGTGACCCCCGCCAGATGTTCACCACAGTGAATCTCTGGCGGGGGTCACAGCTAACCACGATACAGTAACGTTGGTTACCTTGGCCCGTTCCGGAATCATGCCCCCAACCACGATACAGGATCGGGTGCAGTGGCCTCATTGGCTGCTACGTCCACCCGTCTCCCCGTGGGCGGCCAGCCGAGGGAGCGCAGGGGGCAGGGCTGTGCGGCTGCACGTCATGCCGTGCAGCCCCTCCCCCTCCCCGATCCCCCTCAGAAATCAGGCCAGCTAAAGGACGGACGGCCTGATCACGGACCAGGATCCAAGATGGATCCCAGTTCAGGGTTCAGCATGGTGAGCTGAGAGGCCCGTCACGTCTGAAATTACCCATACTGGGTCAGACCAATGGTCCATCTAGCCCAGCATCCTGTCTCCGATAGTGGTCAATCACGGTGGCTTCAGAGAAGCACCCAACAGGTCATAATGGGGATCCATTCCCTGTTGTTTTCCCCCAGCCCCCGTCATGTTCTCTGATCCTGTCTGGCTAATAGCTACTAATGGACCTACCTTCCAGGAACTTGTTCAAACCTCTTTTAAATTCAACTATAGTATTGGCCCTTACCACAGTCTCTGGCAGTAGATTCCACAACCCAATTATACGCTGAGTGAAAAAATATTTCCTTTTATTTGTTTTAAACTTGCCACCCATGAGTTTCATGGAGTGTCCCCTAGTTCTAGTACTAGCTGAGAGGGTAAATAACTGCTCCTTGTTTATTAGTTCCACACCACTCATGATTTTATA
>QEPC01010776.1:215564-238790 GCA_003113815.1 Sphenodon punctatus
TTTGCCACCCTCCAGTCCTTGGGTACAGTGGCAGATTTTAGTGACAGGTTACAAATTACTAACAGTAGGTCTGCGATTTCATATTTGAGTTCCTTCAGAACTCTGGGGTGAATGCCATCTGGCCCTGGTGACTTGTTAGTATTAAGTTTGTCAATCTGCCCTAGAACATCCTCCAACGTCACATTGATTTATAAAACAGCTCTTCCAATTTCTCGCCCACAAAGCAAGGATCCGGTGTGGGTACCTCCCCCAAATCCTTCGCAGTGAAGACCGATGCAAAGAACTCATTCAGCTTCTCTGCAATGTCCTTATCCTCCTTATCCTCCCTGAGTGCCCCTTTTACTTTTACATTACTTGTCATTTCCTGCCCACCACCACCAAAAAGGAACAATCCCCCATAAGAGGTCCAGAAAAGAAACATAGTAATCCAGCCTGATATGAACAGAATCCCAAAGTTCCAGATCAGAAACACTGCCTCCAGAAAGACAAATTTAGACATCAGGAAATGGGGAAAATATAGGGAACATAGAGTCATCAGATCACTTAGCCAAATGTAGGGAAACTTTAAAAAATAAAAAGGACTGGAAGGTGATGTGACAGGAGGGGGTGGGGGAAAGGGCTGTGTGCAGGGCCTAGTATTTGCATTTTTAGTATTTGTGCTTGTGTGTTTTTTAAGATTTTCTACTTGTGCACGGTGCATTGTAACTCTGCCAGTTTGACAGGCCTGTGGGGAAAGAAAAATAGTTACACTGCTGCTAAGCCTGCTACTGATGTAAAAAGGATTGACTAAAATATATCATATATATTGTAGACAGTCAATCACACATCCTAAGGTAACCCAGCAATTGTAGGTTGGTTTTAATAAACCCAACTGTCTCTGCCAATTGCTGCTTCAGACTGGGCCAGTATGGGCTTGCAGCATCACCTGCTATGCTAAAGACATATTCATATTGCATGCGGTAGATGCAGCTCTGCTTTAAAGTTCAAGGAGTTATTAATCTGTGTATAAGCAATATCCATATGTGCGGAGAGTAAACTTCATCCCTGTACAGCAGGCTACAAGAAGATTTATGAACCATGCACAAGTCTCGCAGTATGGCTTCAAGGGGTCCTTAAATAATGGGTTAGTCTAATACTGATGTCAGGCATGAGAACTTCACCACAAGTGCACAAAAGAACAGTTTCCTTTTTCAATGGCATCCACGCTGGTGCTGGTTAGAACACAACAGAGGGTGGCAACAATGGAGTGCTGATGGCGGCAGCAGCACCACCAAAAAGAATGTGATGTAGATGCAGAGGGTGCAGTTTGATCAAGGAGGATGCAGGAGTTTCAAGTGTTTTAGGTTTTACAACATGACTGAAACGTGCTCATGAAAGTGGTTGTGGGGCTGCTGTTGGTATACATGTTCAATGATCCACCAACATCACTGAAAGCATTAATAGTACTGGCTGCTGAAAGTTTGAATCTGCGCACTCTCCTGCTGCTCATACTAGGGCAAAGCTTAGATTCTCTGGCACAGAGAGAAAAGGGGAGTTGAAATCGGCAACCCTTGCCGCCCCCGCCCCAAATAATCCCCAGTCTGGAGTGAAAGCAGTCTAAAATAAGGTGCTGGGGATAGGCTGTCCTATACTCAGCTTTGAATAGGTGACACAGAAAAGTGACAGCAGCCATGCCCGAGTCATTTGAACACGCCACTGAAACATCCTCTCTGTACAAATTAAAAGAAAAAAAGAAAGCAATCGGTCACTTAGGTAGAACAAGTATCCCTGCCTAACCTCGTCTGCCCTTTCCTAACCAAGATCCTGCCAGAATGCATTCACAAGAGGCACTTCAGCCTTACATAACCTACAGTCAACCACCCACAAACAAATGGAGCTGTCCCACCTTGACATTTTCTCCTCCTTCCCCATGCTCGATTGGCATTTGGCAGACAGAAAGACTCAGTCGGGAATTGACTCATTCCACTCTCTCCACACCCCTCTGATGTCTTCCCCATGGCCTGCTTCCTTTGCCCGCCCCTTCTTGCTCAGAGGGATTGTTGGTGGGTCTTTCAGCTGATGCACGCACGCTTTAAAAAAGGCTTGTCCATACCTTTTGACCCCTGGATTTATCCTAAATGTTGAGAATGACAATTTGAGCGTTTTTAAAGTAGCAGAAGCAACAGATAGCTGTAATAAATCCCGGTTTGACTGTCCGATCTGCTGAATTGCTGGTTTTGCACCCCCTTTTATAGCATCCATTCTTCTGTGAGACTTTAGTTCTGTCACAATGGCAAGCAGAGTGCTGCTCGCATGCCCTTAAATAGAGCTCTCCTGAATTGTTTACATACAGTTCTGTATTTAGTGCAAAATTTACAGCACAAGGCTTCTTATATCTATTTGCACACCAAAGTTATCTGTTTAGCAAATAAAGATTAGTTTCTCTTTAAAATTCAAAAACTCTCCTTGCATTTCTAGGCAGACAACACACTCATAACTTCTCTAAAAGTCTTGCCAGCATCTGAATTGTTTGGATTTGAAAGTTAATGGCATTCTAGTCTTGTAAAGGGGCGGGGGGACCCACAGTCATGACATGTTCTGTGAAGGATAAAGCTGAGCTGTGATGTACAAAGATGCTAATTATGAAAAGGCTTGAGAGACCATTAGAGATGACAAAAATCATAATTATGAAAGAAGCTATATCAGTGTACAAATTTCATGACAAGCATCAGTCTTCAGAGTTTGCTGGTAGTGTTATTATTTTAACTGCCCTAACAACTGGGAAAATGGACAATCAGGTAGATATTCTTTAACAGTTTGCCTCATTTGTGTGTGTATATAGAATAAAACTCTCTTTTCCCAACAATAAAATCATATTAAATAAATTATGTTTTATTAATTATTTATTTATTATTATTATTGTAACATCTCACCTCTCGCTGAATGGTTCTCAGGGCACTTCATCAAATAAATACAATGTAATAAAACCTAAAATCCATTTTCAAAAGGAAAGTTAAAGGGGGAGGAAAAAATACACAAAGGAAAACCATCAGTGGATCCTCGGGCACTTGAGAATAAAAGAAGTTTTCAGGTGCTTTTTGAAAGCGAGAAGGGAGGAATTGAGACAAATATCTGGAGGAAGTAAGTTCCACGTTGAGGGGCCTGCCACAGTTGCCTACTGACAAAAGGAGCGATGGTAGGATCCTCAAACCCTGGGTGGTTACAGAATCGCAGAATGTCAGTTGGGAGGGACTGCGAGAGTTCTCTGGTCTGACCTCCTGCTTGGATACTACAACATCCCCAACAGATGGCTGTCCATCCAGATAGCCATCAGGGCAAGGTACAAGGAGCAGGTTTTGAGTCCTGTCATGGATTGGTAGCTGGTTAAAAGAGAGGAATCAAAGGGTAGGATTAAACGGTCATTTTTCAAGTTGGAGAGAGGTAGATAGGGCGTGCCTCAAGAGTTAGTACCTGGACCAGTACTGTTTAACATATTGATTGGGAAAGGGGGTAAAGAGCTAGGGGATTAAATCTGCATATGACACCAAATTATTCAAGATAGTTAAGATCCAGGCTGACTGTGAGGAGCTACAGAGAGATCTTGCACAACTAGGTGAATGGGCATTAAAATGGCAAATGAAATTCAGTGTTGAGAAGTGCACAGTGATGCACAGTCAGGGTATGGAGGGGGCGGGGCCTGCAGGGACCGCAGAGAAGGGGGCGGTTCGGGGTGCCCAGGAGGCCGCGCTCCCCACATCCCCAGCACCTGTGACTGTAGAGGCTTCCCCTGCTTGCAGTCTGCTGGGCCAACAAGTGCAAGATGAGAGACAGCTGCCTTCCCCTGCAGGCAGTCTGCTGGGCCAGCGATTACCTGATGAGAGGCAGCTGCGGTGCTCTGAGCACCTACAGCTGAAGCGAGGGCTGGGTCTGGAGCAAGGCACATAAAAGGAAGGCCATTAGGCTTTCTCCTTTACTGGTGATCAGAGCTTCTGGGTTCCTGTGATCTGGCCCTTGCCTTGGTATTTGGAGAAACTGTAGTTTGTTAGAATCCCTTTCCGTGTTCCTGTGTGAAGAGTGCGGTGAGTGATTGTGTGTGAGTGGTGGGTGCTTCTGTCTTCCCTATTGTTGACCTTCTTTGCCTTCCTGTGTGTGGCTGCCCTAATCCCTCCCTTCTGGGGTTCCCAAGGCCTGGGGTCCCTACCCCCTCCTCACTTGTTTCCCTTCCTGGGCCGTGCGTGTGTGTGTAGGATTACTATAAATCCAGGGCGTGACATCTCCGGTAGACACCCTGATGAATGGTGACTGGGTCAGGTGCCTTTTTGCATACAATTGACCACACAGCGATACCCCATACTGAGGGCTCCTTTAACGCTAATAGTGCACATCTGTGAGGGGGGTTTGTGTCCTTGTGTCTTGTGCACCCCTCCTTCTGTCCTGTTTCCCCTTGCTACCCTATATTCCCCACACACATAGGGGAAAATAATCCGCACTTTACATACAGAATGCTAGGTTCTGGATGTAACCACTCAGAAGGATAAGGATCTTGAAGTCATTGGGGCTAGTCCCATGCATGCATGCACATGCAACTGCGCAGTTTGTGCGGGCGCCATAGGTCCCATGTCGGGGGTGCACACAATTTGTGCACAGCTGTGTGTGCGCACCAGGGGGTGCCCACAGTTTGCGCGCGCCGGGCACTCCACGGGGCATGGGATCGGCCCCACTTTAGACAGTTCCTTGAAGACAACAGTTCAGTGTACAGCAGCAGTCAAAAAGGCAAACCAAATGCTAGGCATTATTGCAAAAGGAATAGAAAATAAAGAGAAAGTATCATGATGCTGCTGTATACATCTTTCATACAACCCCACCTTGATTAGAAGTGCAAGAGCAAGAGAAATCGAACTGCCATTTCTGCCGCTGGAACCTCCTGGTGGTCATAGTGGGGGAGTGTGGTGGGGGAGTGGCTTGGGTTGAGAGAGAGACAGAGAGAGTGACACTGCATGGGTATAGCAAAACCTGCGGTGGAGTTTATATAGAGACTATAGAGCTAATTCCTGTAAAGATTGTGCGTTTGGGAACCTGATCCAATGAGGACTTACTGGGTCAAGCAAGGATCTTGTTATAGTGAATTAACTCAAACCAGCTATGATAATCATCTGTCAAGTCAACTCTGATGGCACAGTCCTACTATGCAATTAATGAATTGTTCTGTCTTTGATCCTAAGTCCTCCATTGTCTGCTAATACCAGCAGCTTCAGCCTATATCACTATGTGCGCTGACTGAAACTTTTTAAATAACTGTGGGTCAGGCTGACATTGTTCCAAAATAGAAAAAAGGAGCAGTACAATTTAACAAACAAAAATACCATGCTTATTCTACAAGCACCTCATTTAAAAAAGTTAAACTTGCATATAAGGATGGGGGGAGGAGGGAGAGACAGGGTTTATGCCACAACTCCCGTGTGAGAAAGGTGGGGGCAGAATATGAGGGGGAGACTGCAAGTTGTAATATGGTTTTTAAATTGTAATTTTTAATTGCAATGTATTTTGAGGGTGGATTGGTGCAGGGTTTGGGTGTTTTGATATTTTGTTTTTACTTTCTGTAAGCCATCCCAAGGAATTTGTGGAAAAGGACAGAAATCAATAAAGAAAGCTTTACATCCGCCTATATAAAATTAGAATGTTATACATCAGCCCATTTCCCTACTTGAGTTCAGAGCAGCATCAGCCAAGTTTGTGGTTATTCCCCAGCTAAATGCAGCACAAGATTTAGACAAATATATTGGTCTTTCAAAAAGTGCTAGTATATTTGATTACGCATTGCACACTGCTCACTTTGCTGATGTCACAGCATCTCATCTCCAATGTCATAATCTTACCACCCTCATCTGCTGCAACATCCATTTACCTCTGTTATCACAGTTCTGAACAACTGTGCTTTTCACAGGACAGAAGGAAAAGGGGTATGCAGGTAGGAGAAAGAAGGGGTGGGTGAAAGAAGAAGTCATTACTATCAAGTAGCCTTTATAAACATTTCATTGTTGGGAGCTGCACCCTCAATGCAATACCATTTGTTCACTCATTTTATCCCACCAATGATATTGCAGCATGCAAATTAACTGGTCAGGCAGAGGAAGTGAGGGAGGAGCCTGATCTCAAACTTCATAGGGCAGCAGTAAAGACGATGAAAGGGTTGCATCAACAGCTACAACAAGCTAGGATTGGATTTCTTTTAAGAAAATAAGGTTTAGTTTTGTTTGCTTTAAATTGCACTCCCATTCTGGAAACTTGTTATTAATTTGGGGGCGAGAGGACGACAGCAACAACAAAAAGGCAGCTCAATCCCTCCACACAAGTTTGACTGCTCTTAGGTTACTTGCCTGATGATTACTCACCCTCACCTTAGAGATCAATTCCCATCTGCCCTGCCTATCTGCGGGACCGCCTCACCCTCTGGATCCTGGATCGGCCCCTGTGTTCGGCCGGGGGCACCCTCCTCGAGGTCCCCCGGGTTTCTCAGGTGTTGACCTTGCAGAGGGTGTTCTCTGTGGCCGTGCTGCAGCTGTGGAACTCCTTCCTGCCGGAGGTCCACCTGACCACCAACCTCCCCTCTTTCCATAGACAACGTAAGACCTGGCTGTTCTGCCGTGCCTTTTCTGAGGGAGATGGGGTGGGTGGGTTGGGTTAGGGTAGGGGGTAACTTGTCTTTATTGCGGGATTTTAACTGTAGTGTGGTTGTTTATTTTAATCTGTTTTAACATGTTGTTGGCCGCCCCGAGATGCTTTTAGCAGGAGGGGGCAGCATACAAATTTTATAATAAATAAATAAAAATACTTTCCCCAGTAAGTCCTCACCGGATCAGGTCCCCAAACACACAATCTTCACAGGAATTAGCTCTATAGTCTCTTCAGAAAAGAGACTTCAAATTGGAGCATATATTTTCCATAATGTTCAAAAGTATCTCCCCACCACAACCCATTTATTTCATTCATCTATGATGGGTTGACAAAGCTTCCAAGCCAAGAGCCACACACCAAGGTTTTCATATTGTCAACAGTCACAAAACACGTTTCAACAACTGCAGCTTCCCCTGAACCCAGGGATGGAGCAATGCAGTTTCCTCCACCTCCCCCCCCACTCCAATCAAAGGTCTGGGTTCTTGGTGGTCTGGCAAGTTAGAGCAGCAACGATGAGAGGCACAGGGCACATGCTTCCCCTGGTTCCATGACCCCCAGGAGGCTCCAGCGGCAGAAATGACAGTTTGACTTCTCATGCACCTGAGGGAGCTGCATGGACGTACATACCTCTAGACAGCCATTTCTAACAAGAGCTGCAGTACAGGTGCCCAAGAGTTGCATGTGACTCCTGAGCCGCCATTTGCCCACCTCTGATCTATTACATCATGTCTTTGAGACTAGGTTCTTCAGGACAGCAACTATGGATGGTTCCACAAGTTATGACAGAACTGTGACTATCTAAACGCACACACAATTACTCCCAAAAAAACTTGTACCAGCTATCATAGATTTTGTCAACCATGTAGCCAATGTAACATGAAAATTAATGCCCCGACAGCAGCCCATACTGGCCACGGCTGCTGCTGAGGGAACCAGGGTGGCGCTGCTGCCTTCTGGGGGTCAGCATTGTTCCACAACAGGAAGTATTTTCCTCCCAGAGCGGCAACAGCGGACTCAGTCCTTTCATGCCTGGGACTGCTGCCAGCTGCTAGGAGCAGTCTGCTTGCAGCAGCCCTGGCAGGAAAGAAACTGGAGCTGCTTTGGGCAGAGTATGGAAAATGCATAAACATACCTTTTCTTTCTATATCACTTAACAGAACAGCAGCTAAAGGCCATAGCCATACTAGTCTCTCTATACGGTCAATAATCTGTTACAAAATGTCTATGCATTCAACTCTGTCTGGTCTCAGAGCACTCTAACATTTTTTATATGTTAAGATTACAAAATCAAGCACTCAAAAGTTGGGAGGAGAAGTAAAGTTATTGTAAAACCTAAACTTGGGCCATTTATGCATATGCATTATGATACAGAGCTTAATTGCATAGACATTCCCCCTCCAGCTCAGGAAGATATTCTGCTTGCAGAAAAGCGAACCACCACCATGCAACTGACACAATGGGAGAAGAAATCTTGATAAACATATTTCCAGGGTTTGCAAGTGAATATTGTTTATTTCATTGATTTTCAGTAAAGCAGTATTTTTTTTTTTTACAACCTTTTTTTTAAAAAAAAACCCTACTGTGATTAAAAGAGATGATAGCTTACCACGGCTTCCTAACTGCCACATCATTTACACAACGTTGCATTTTTAAAACATAAATTCATTTATACTACTTCTCATTTCTTATTTCAATCATTTCTTTTCAGTTAAGAAGATTAAATGCTTGAAAGTGCAGCAGCCTTCATATTCTATCACCAACCTTAAATTTAATAATCTGCAATTTAAAATGTAAATCTTAAATCAATTATTAACTTATTTGAGACTCATTTAGTACACCTATACACTTTTAAACATAAAGCCCCAAGCTGAACACATTCATGTAACCCTTCATAACACTTGCATGTAGTTAAGTGTTTGCAGGACTGAAGACTTAAACGACTGACTGATAGCTAGTTCTGGTTTTGGCAGCGCATTTGCAGAAAAACAGGAAATGAATCAGACTGCAATAATAAACCTAAAAAGGTTGAGACATGCATTGAAAGCATTTGATCCTACCATGAAAAGGAAAATTGGCCCATACCCTGTCAATTTCCTTTCTTCCAGGGAAGCGTCAGTCAGAACTAAAGGGTTTGATCCCCACTTGACAAGCAGGAGGCAGAACAGAGTTCAACAGAGCATGCTCATTGAGATCAGTCCCCATGGGGCTCCAGTCATCCCAAAGCCTTGATCTAGAAAAAACACTCAGGAAATCCAAATCTAACAAAAAAACCAACAAGCTTCATGTGCCTTTCCTCTCCCCCTAGAGTTTGGGAAGAAGAGTAAAGAAAAAGTAGCTAGAATCCCGGGATACCCGAAGGTAACCTTATGGATTACATGAATACATGTTCCAAATGCAAAACACTGAACAAGAAAAGAAGGGAGGTAAGTCTGACAGTCTGTTCTCCTCTGGAAGAAAGGAAATTCACAAGGTAAGGGCCAATTTTCTTTTCTCCCCAGAGGATTTCAAAGAATCAGAACTAAAGTGGATGTTATTCCAGATGCTACACCTCACAGGAAAAGCTTACGGGAAGTTCTGAATGACCTGCTGCAAGCACTCACCTCCCAAAGGATTCTAAAGTATTCGTTTTATAATGGCAAGTGAAAGTATGGCAGGAAGATCAGGTTGCTGTCCTCTCTCTCTCTCTCTCATTCTAGGAAGCACTAGCCCCAAAAGCTGCTGAAGTAGAGGCTCACCTGAAGGAATGAGCTGAAATATTTTGAGGGGGAGTTAACCCTTTGGCCCTGTAAGCCTCCACGATGGCCGAGGTGATGCATTTTCCTCCCTTTGCTGGAGGGGGCACAAGACACAAACAAGGCAGAGGACATCCTGTGCAAATAAACCTTGTGAAAATAAACCTGGATCTTTATCCAAGGTGTGCCATAGCTTCTTATGAACTGGGCAAGGGCAGAAGGAAGGAAGAATGACCACCTGAGATCTATGAAACATGGGGTTAACCTTGGGAACAAACTAAGGATCTAACCTCAAGACCACTGACTCCTTACGAAAAATACAAAAACTGGGCTCCATAGAGAGGGCTCCTAACTCAGAAATCCTCCTGGCAGAGGTAACTGCAATCAAGAATGCCACTTTTAAGGATATAAAATAGAGATACATCTCTAAAAGGTTTGAAAGGAAACTGTATCAGCAGCATCTTTAAAACTAAATTTAGGTGCCACGACAGAAACCTGTGAACTATAGGTGGAGAAAGTAGTTTTGAAACCCTCAAAAACCATTTTAATATGAGGGTGTCCCAATATTTTAGAATGCCTAGAAGCAAACAAAACACTATCCAGGCCTGCCACCTGGTAAGGGTTCTGGGCTTACAGTCTTTGTCGAAATCCACCTGCAAAAATTCTAGGATTGAGTTCACTCCTGTGTCAGAGGGCACTAAGTTTTTGCTTTGGCACCGGGTAACAAACACCCTCTACGTATACTAATAAATTAGTTTAGTGGATTTTCTCCTAACTGACAGCAAGGTATTTAAAACTGTTTCTGAGTAGCCTAACTGTTGACAGTCCTCCTCTCAACCACCGCACTGTCAGATTGAGGAGACGGGTCTGCTCGTAGAGAAAGAGGACCCTGAGACAGAAAGTTTGGAAGCAGAGGAAGGTGCAGTAGGGGAGCCATTGTCATCTCTATTGGGTTGGAGACCCAGGTTCTCCGAGGCCAGAAGGGGGACACCAGAATCAGTGTGGAATGCTCCCTCTTTAGCTTGGATAGGGTAGCTTTAGCTTGGATAGCTTCCCGATTAGCGGGAAGGGAGAGAAGGCATACAGAAGTCCTTTAGACCAAGGTCGGCTGAGGGTGTTGTGAGCCAGAGCCTCAACCTGCTGGAATCGGGACATGAAGCGGCACATTTTTGCATTGCTAGGAGCTGCGAAGAGATCCACCTCTGGAATCTCAAAGGTGTGGACTATTTCCTAGTATGCTTCCTGACAAAGGAACCACTGTCTGCGGCTCAGTCAGTCTGTTGGATGTTGCTGCAACTGCAGATGTACAGGGCCTTCAGGAATGCTAGGTTGGACTCGGCCCAGGTCATCAGGAGAGTTACCTCCCGACGGAGAGAGCTCTCAAGCCCCCTTGATGGCTGATGTAGACCTGGGCTGTAACATTGTCTATATACTAGGACATTTCTGATTAATTTGTTTAATCTTTTTAAACCCAGGACAGCCCTCCAGTCCCCTGATTTTTTGGGTACAAGATACAAATAATCCAAACTATGTGTACACAATGCTGGGTACTAAGATAGGAGTTATCACACAAGAAAAGGATCTGAGGGTGGCTGTGGACAATACAATGAAATCCACAGCTGTAAGAAGGACACCCGCCCCCTGGCACCACGGGTTCCGCAGGCACCCTACATAAGACTGCCAGAAGGCCGCAACCCCGACACCCTCCTCCGGCCTGCCCGACACAGTGACAGCATCAAGAGCGCCCGGCACCTCAGGAGAATCCCCCTCCATGTCACAAGGCTGGAACCCGGGGCTGCCCTCTCTGGCCCCACCAATGGCGGGGCCTGCGCCGCTGCGATGCTCACAGTGTCTTCAGGCACATCAGGGGAGCATGGCCAGCAGTATAAGCGCCGGCGCTGTGAGGCACACAGCGCTGGTGATCAGAGAAACTGGCCCCTGGATTGAACGTGTTGCTGTCTGAGATTCCCTTCTTGGTTATCCTTGAAACACCACCACCACTACCCCTTCCTCCCTGTCCTGACAGACGATGAGTGAGATAAATGCTGACTGTTGGATGTGTCTGGTGAGTGACTAGCTTTTCGTGTTTTCCCCTTGTGTGCCTGAGCGAGTGCGAGAGAGAGTGATTGAGTGAGCGGGGGGACCCCCCTTCCCCTCCGGGGTTCCATCCGTCCCTTCTGAGAGAGAGAGACCCGCGTCCTTCCCCCAGCCTGCCTGGGTCCTTGACCCTGTCTGCCCAAAGTGTGATCACCAGGTCCTTCCCTTCCCTTGTGGTGTGGGTGGTGGCTGAAGAGTGGTTGAACGGTGGAACAGGGCACTCCAGTACCATCTGCTCGGCACCCTATGATGATAGGCGCCTGATCCATTATTGGATCTTAAGGCCCAAATACTATCCTGACGGGCATCTTGAGACTTCCTTCGCCACTAGCAGGACTGGTCAGAGTGGCCCGTGTCTCGCGCCACCTTGTCTGCGTTGTTCCTTGTCTCCCCCTCTCAGCCTCCCTAGCTCCCCCAACCCCACTCCTACTGACAATATCACCGGCACCGATATTTCCCTCCCTGGAGAGAGTGATTATTCCGAGAATGGAGGTGGCCTGAGAACTCAAATCAAATTCAAATTTATTGCGTGACCACCAGGTCCTTGCAGACAGATACAAAGCAAACAAGATGTGGGTTCTACCCAATACAAAAACAGTAAAATCCACAACAGCAGCTAAATTGACATAACAAAAAACAGAGGACCGGCTCTTTATCCCCCATCATCCTCAGGAGGAGCAGCAGCATCGGGGATCAAGGGCAAACAATGAAGAAACTGATCTCTATAGGTGAAAGCTTGGACTAAAAAGGCTGACACAGCCCTCAAACGGGGCATATCGCTGTCTAAAAGGAAACTACAAAGCAGCTCCGAGTGGGTCCTACCGGGAAAATGTTCGATATATGCGGCCAGCAATTGGTTGCGGGGAACATCATAGAGATGACATACAAACATGATATGAGCAACTGACTCTGTTTCAACAAAATCAAAGGGGCACAATCTCATACTGAAAGGGGTTCCAGCATACCGCGCCTCCAACACACAGGAGGGAAGCACATTGAGCCGGGCCCCAAAGAGGAGAGTTAGATGCCTTCTTGGGAGTGAGGACGACAGATAACCTGCCCTCATGAAGGCCAAGGGCATAATATACCTATAATGATCCAGGAAGGCAAAAGAACCCACCTCAGCCCAGTCCTCCTGGCGAGCGATATCCGAGATCCTAGTGTCAATCTCCCTGCGCGCTTGACTAAACTGAATGGCTTTCAGACGATCAACCAACAGCCCCCAGGCCGCCATTTGGGTAGTCAGTCGCTTCATCCATGATGAGACAAAAAGGTCCTGGGGTATATAAGCCAGAAGTCCTAGATGCACATCATGGTGAAGACGCAGCCATAGAAAGGCCGCCTGCTTCCAAATTAACCAACCCCAGGCTAACTGTCCAAACTCCACTCTCAAGACAGCCGAGGGAGTCCCATTAGGGACATGGAATAGCGATTTAAGGACTTTAAGCTGCACGGAGTTAAGGACCGACGGTACTCCCACAGCCCATAAAGCTCCACCATAAAAGAGTTGGGCACATACTTTGGCCTCCATAATTTTGAGGGCTACCCCCAAGCTACCCTGACCCTTTATGTTTAAAAAGTCAGGAAATAGCGACCAACGGACCCTTAACTTTATTAATGCCCATCTCTCTGTGGGGGGGTCCAACTAAGTGATGAGTGGAAAAGAATCCCGAGATATTTATAGGAGGAGACCTGGGCTATTGGATGTGCATTGATGAACCAGTGGTAGTTCTTTTTCCCCGTCCCAAACACCAGGACTTTGGTCTTAATATAATTTATGACCAGCTTGTTGGTGGAGCAAAAGTCAGAAAGGGCACATAGCTGCCGAAACAGGCCCAGCTTGGTCTGGGAGAGGATAACCGCGTCGTCGGCGTAAAGTAAGCAGCCCAGATGATGCATAGCCAGCTTAGGCGGAAAAAATTCAGGCCGAGACATAGCTGGAACCAGGTCATTCAAAAAAACATTGAAAAGGGTAGGGGCTAGTATGCAGCCCTGCCTGACTCCTGAAAAAATAGGGAGCCAGGAAGTAAGATGTCCCTGCTGGGAGTGCCTGACAGCCAGAGATGAATCCCTGTGCAGTAAGCGGATCAAAGTAAGCAGCCTCCGATTGATCGACAGGCTAGCCAATTTGTCCCATAGGAGGGGCCTGTTGACCGAATCAAAGGTGGTCCTCAGGTCCACAAATGCACAGAAAAGTTTTGAATTCGCCTGGATGTATTTCTCGGCCAGGTGAAAGAGGACAAGGCAATGGTCAAGAGTTGACCTATTCGCCTGAAACCCTGCCTGCTCCTTATGCAGAACTTGAAAATCCACCAACCAATTATTCAAAATAGATAGCAGGTGCTTGGCGTAAAGCTTAGCTAAAATGCTAAGCAAGCTTATAGGTCTGTAATTCCCAGGATCTAACCTATCGCCACCCTTGTACACTGGAATAATCACAGCCCTACCCCAGTCAGCTGGAAAGGCCCCGGTCTTGTCCAAATGAGTAAAAAACGCTGCCAAGAAAGGGACCCACCAGTCCGCATGGGACTTTATGAGCTCAGCAGGCAAACAATCATACCCAGGGGCCTTCCCGGGCTTGAGCGACTGAATAAGCTCAGCCATCTCAGACTCCGTAACAGGTGGCCAGGCGGGAAGCTTTGCTAAGTGCACTGAGAGATCCTCCTCGGGCTCCCGGACCGGAAAAAGGGTCCGAAAGTGGGACAACCAAGTTCCACTAGAAATAAATATTGGGCAGAAATTACGTGGTTTGCCCAAAAAGGAGTTTATAACCCACCAAAACTTACTGAAATCCCTTTCCCCTGGCCACAGAGAGCAAGGTATCCCAAGACTGAGCAATAGGCCGCCTTTTTCCCCCTGAGCAAAACCCGATAGGCCTTCTCGGTTTTCAAAAAAACGGTCAATATCCTCTCCTCCCTCTGCCTCCTATAAGACCTAAACAGGGCGTTCAGGTGAGCCTTCCTTTCTTTGCATTCATGATCATACCAGGGGCCTCCCCACCGGGTAGCCCCTCGGCCACCCTGAAGCTGATTGGTCGGACAAACCAGGAGTGGCCTTAGCAAAGAAATAAGCCCAAGATATTGAGCCGACAGATCATGGTGAGAAGAAATTCCCACCACCGCATCCCTAAATGCCCGGCCCGGAGAAGAAAACAACACTTCCCGAAGCCGCCTGCTAAGATTCTCTGACCAGTGGCGCCTGCTGGGTCCTATGCCAACTTCACTGCAGTCAACCCCGCCATCCTCACCCACCCACTCAAAGTGGAACCGGAAATTCAAAAGAAGCGGAAGATCGTTGCTATGGATTTCCTGGCCCACCGAGAAACTAACTAAATAAGGGAGGAAGCTGGGGGAGACCACAATGAAGCCAACTACGCTGCAGTCTTGATGGGAAATAAACGTAAAATTACCCTCGGCATCCCCCTGAGAAGCTCTGTTTAAAATCTGTAGGTTGGAATTGGCCAACAGAGCAGCCCATCTAAGCCCAGAGGCATTAAGTATCCTGTCCCTAGAGGAGCGGCGTAATACCGCAGAACCAGGGCTAAGAAAAGGGCAGTGGATCGAGAGCTCCTCAGGATCATTGCACAAATGAGCATTAAAATCCCCTGCCAATACAAAAAAAGCCGTGGGATATTTATCCTGTAAGGATCAGATAAGATCCTCCAATTTATCCCAAAATTCAGCCTGAAAACTTAAGGCATTGGCTGGGGGGATGTAAACAGTAACCAAGATACAAAGCCTATTTCCCAATATACCCACCACCGCCAAAGCAATAGGGGGGAGCTTAACCAGCTCCACTATCAAAAACCCCAGTCTGACTGAGATAAAACAGACAAGGCCCCCAGACGGGCGGCCGCCTGAGAACTCTGAGAACTAGTACAGGCGGTCCAGTCCCTAGCGATGGAAATGAGGGATGTCAAGGCGAAGCAAGTGGAACTGGAGGCTGCAGCAGTAGGCAACATGGTGGCTCGCAACGACCCAGTGCTGCCCCCGCCTGTCCAGATTCCCCAGCAACCGACAACAACCCCCCCCACCCCCGCCCCAGGAGCTGGGGTTAGTGCCCCCTGGGAATCTAAGGGACCGAGGGTGGAGAAATTCCTGGGGAACCATTGTCAATTTCAGGGCTTTCTGGCCCTTTGTGACCTGACCGTTTTGGTCCAACCCAAGACCTACTCCACCAACAAATTGAAGGTGGCATTCATTATTGGTACTCTTGGGGGGGGGGGGGGGTGTTGCACTAGAATGGGCCACCACCCTGCTTAAGGGAAAAAGCCCCCTGCTTGAGAATTATGCTGATTTTATTAAACAATTGACCTTCTTGTTTGACCATCCCCACCGGGTCCGAGACGCAGAGATGCAACTCATGTCCATTAAACAAGGCAAATGCAGTGTGGTGGAGTATATCACTCACTTCCAACAACTCACCCCTGAACTTTGCTGGTTTGATGATGTCTTATGAGTTATATTCCGCAGGGGATTGAACAACGAGTTAAAGGACCAGCTCGCCTTCATGGCTCTACCTGAGACCTGGGAACAACTCTCCACCCTCGCTCTACAAATCGAGGAGTGACTAACCGAACGATGCCAGGAACGACGGCAGGAAACACGGACTCCATACCTTCTCCGAAACCCTCTAGGCTTGGGAGTAATTCCAGCAGCCAGCAAACACACCGAGCCGGAGCCCGATGCAACTGGGAGCCGTGAGGGGCCCCCTAACACCGGAAGAGTGGGAGAGACGACGGCGGTCACAATCCTGTTATTACTATGGGGATGCCTCCCACTTCATCCAGGCCTGCCCGTCGTTGGGGCCCCGTCGACGAGACTCAGGAAACTCCAATGGCCCAGGTGGGCAGGGGATGCCCTGGACCTGAATCTAATCCCCTCGGCTGTTGGTTCTCCGCTCACCCATCTCTGAGTTCCCGTGACATTGAAAACTGCATGCTCTCACTCATTGGTCAAGTGGGCCCTTATCGATTCCGGGGCCTCAAGCAATTTTATGGACAGCGGATTAGTGCACGCTCAAGCAGTCCCGACCAAACCTAAGGAGGCACCCGAAACAGTACACACCATTGATGGTTCCCCGTTAATCTCTGGACCTATTACAACACAGACCACTGCTCTACCCTGCAGCACTGGCAATCATCAAGAGAACCTGGTATTCGATGTGGTGCACACCCCATTGTTCCAGGTAGTATTGGAACTTCCCTGGCTACGTAAGCACAATCCCCAGATATCCTGGAGCGATAACCACCTTTGTTGGGCATAGGAACTGTGTTTGCAAATGTGCTGCAAGCCTGCACCCATGCAAAAGGATACACAGTTCGGAGCCCCAGCACCCTCTTGCTTGCCACCGGAATACCACGACTACAGTGACATCTTTAACAAGCAAGCCACCACCACCTTGCCCCCACACCGGGCATATGACTGTCCTATTGAGCTTCAACCAGGAACAGAACCGCCGTTTGGGTGCACTTATGCGCTCTCCACCCCTGAATGAAAGACGCTCCTTAAGGAATGGAACTATCCGCCATTCATGCTTGCCTGTAGGCACCCCGATCTTCTTTGTCCCCAAGACGGATGGGGGCCTCCGCCCATGCACGGACTATCGGGGGCTCCCGTCTCTTGCCCCAGGGAGTTGCTATCAACCCAGGAGGGTGGGACTTTACTAGGAAAGCTCCAAGGAGATGACCATTCCCAGCCAGTATTCCAGCCAGCCCCTCAGTTAGTGCCAATTCATGAAAGATTACTAAAGCTTGTGGGGGGCTTAGATAGGGGAGTGGATTCTCTCCTAGAGACCCTGACCGTACCATCTATGGAGCTAGGGACTCCACTACCTAGCAATGAGTCTTATGTGGCAGGTTGGGAAATGCAGGATGTAACGATCTCAGATGTAGGGAGGCACCCACAGGGTTTGCCCCCTAGCTCTCATTTATTTCCAAGTCACTCCTCGACTACTCCAAGTATTCCATGGGCAGGGATAGACCTAAATAATGTGGCAGCATCTCAGCCCATAATTGACCCTTTTCCTAGCGAGGTATTACAGCAAGCTCCCTGATGGTTGCAGTGTCACGATACCAGGTGTCTTAAAATCTGCTCCTGGAATGTAGCTGGTTGGTCACGTCTTTTTATCTCTACCAGATGTTAGGGTTGTTTTAGAACAATTTCACATCCTTCTTTTGCAGGAAACTTGGGCCAAGGATGGCTTGACTCTTGACCATTTTCTTGTGTATACAATTCCGGCGGTCTCCAAAGCCATTAAGGGTCGCCCAAGCAGGGGGGTGGCATGTTTGATAAAACAATCCTTGGGCGCCGTTATTGAGGATGTCCTGTATAGACCTCCCTGTTTCCTTGTTGTGGTATTAAGCCGTGGGGGATTCCAACTCATTTTAGCCACAGCATACATCCCCCCAGCCAACGCTAAAACTTAACAGCATAAATTTTGGCCCCTGGTAAATACTGCTTTGGAGGAAACAATTGCTTTATATCCTTGGGCCGAAGTTATTTTGGCAGGGGATTTTAATGCCAGGTTGGGTGCAGACAATGAGGTGATGGTCCCTTATGGTATAACAAATAGGGAAATTAACCCTTTTAATTCTCGCCACTCGAAAGATGTCCATATAAACAACTCGGGCATCTTGTTTGGTAAGACACTTGTAGAATTCTCCTCGTTTGTTTTAAATGGTACTGGTTTTGGAGATCGGAAGGGGGAATTTACCTATTTGGGCCCCAGGGGGGCAAGCGTAACAGCTTATATGGCTATATCCATGGAAGTTGCCCCTTTGGTTAGGGACTTTAGGGTGGATATTCTTCAGGCAAGTGATCATCTCCCCCTTAATTTAACTTTGGCTTTACCGCATTCAGGGGAGAGACATATAGTACAGGAGGGGACCTTCTGTTTCTCCTCCCTTCCCACTCCACCAGGTAAGAGACATGCCCTGCCCAAAGTCAGCGAGGCCCTCTCCTTTTTTGTAGAAACCTTCATGACAGATGTAGTGGCGAGCCAAGCAAGAATAGATATTTTGGGCATCATAGAGGCAGAGGAGGTTATTAACCAATACTCCCAACTGATGGAGAAATTTCATCAGGAGCTGACAGCATATTACGCCAGGCCCATCAGGACCGCTGCTAAATTACCTATCAGTAAACCATGGTTTGATGCAGAATGCAGGATAGCCAGGAAGGCAGTGGTTACCCTGTATAACGAATATAGAACGGGTAATTTAACAACAATACCTTTAGAATATTTTCAGGCCAAGAGGGCTTTTAAGCAGCTAATTCAAAAGAAGAAACATCATTATTGGGAGGAGTAATGGACCAACTTAATTAAAGCTGCAGAATCCAGAGATTCTAGGAGGTTCTGGCTTTTGGTTAGTAGTAGGGATAAGGGGGGTCCAGGGTTTCCATCAGTAACAATACCAGATCAGCTCTGGATCCGTCACTTCCATATCTTACATGCAGGCGAGTCCAGTGGACCAGACATCCATACAGCAGGGGACCAATTAACCCTCTATCCCAAATGGCTTCTGGTAGCAGAGGCCGAAGTGGCCGAGTTGATTGAGACCTTTAAAAATGGCAAGGCTTCTGGTCCATATAGGATTTCCATTGAGATAATTAAGCAAGCCTTAGACTTGTGAGTGCCTTTGTTAACTGCACTCTTCACGGCCATAAATAATACCGGAACCATCCCAGTTAACTGGGAGCGGTCAGTGGTTGTGCCAGTATTTAAAAGAGGAGATAGATCTATCCCTGCCAACTATAGGCCAATCAGCTTATTGTGCGTGGTTAGCAAGATATATGGGAAATGGCTCCTGCAACGGCTAACACTCTGGATAGAGATTGTATCCTGAACAGGCAGGATTCCAGAGGGGCACTACGCTGGAGCAGTGTCTAGTGCTAAATCACCTTATGGAGAAATCACCTTATGGCCTGGTGAACAGAGCTAGATTATGGGCTAAGCTGGAACAAATGCAGATGGATCCTAGGCTGTTATATCAAGTCAAGTTTATTACGGGTACTGGCTCTCACCATGACCCAGCACCTAACAAACAACATAAAATTCAACATTTAAATACAAAATAGAATATCAATTGGTATTAGTCATCAATCATCTCTTCAAGGCTGTTATATATACTCCAAAAACTTCATGCTGGTTCCTCCCTTGAAGTTAAAACCGATTGCCAGGGCCCCCTGACTGAAAAGATATCCACCTTTTCTGGGGTAAGACAGGGGTGTGTTCTTGCCCCTGTGCTCTTTAACCTGTACGTTAATGATATTATCCCCTTACTTGCTCAGCCTGCCTTCCCCCCCACCCCCCAAAACTAGCGGATTGCCCAGTTGGGAGTTTGCTGTTTGCCGATGACATTGCCATCATGTCCCAGACCAAAGTGGGGATGGACAGACAATTAGCCTGCTTCTCTGATTTTTGTGCATTGAACAAACTTGTAATAAACCACGAGAAATCTAAAAAAATGGTGGTTTCCAAATCAAGGAAGATTCACTTATGGTCAATAAGTGGTCAACCAGTTGCCCAGGTTAAAGTATTCAGGTACCTGGACTTACTATTTCAGGCTTCGGGTGCTTGGGAGAAACAGTATGAGAGGGCCCTAGTAGCTGCTAAGGGCTCTGCCCATGCGATATTAAAGCTATTTAGCAACTCAGGAAAAATTGTGCTGGCACCTGCGATAAAGGTCTTAAATGCCAAGACTCGAGCTCAGCTCCTCTTTGGGGCAGAGCTGTGGATTCCGTTGACTTCACAGTCTTGGTAAACTTGATGGTATTCAGGCTAGAGCCTACCAGAGATTTCTAAGGGCCCCAAAGGGTACACCATACGCTGCAGTTAGGATGGAGGTCGGCCAGCAGAGCTGGTCGGTTGCAGCCTGGGGCCAAGTATGGAAGTTCTGGGTTAAAATTCATTATCTCCAGCAGGGGGGATTGATTAAGCTTTGGAAGGAGGACGTCTATACAAGCAGATGGCAGAGGGCGGTAGAATGCCACCTTTGTAAATTGGGTTTTAACCCCGATTACTGGGAAGGAAAGAACCCAGTTGTGGCTAAGCGGGAGATTATGTGCAGGCATTTGGACATTGCCAAACAGGAGGAATATTCCACCATTCGAGCCTCCCCGCACATGCGAGATTATCTCCTATTAATACCAGATAGCCCTCAAATTGCTCATTATTTGTCCTCCAACCTAACTCAGTGGGGGAAACAGCTATTCGCAAGTGCCCACTTTAATGCCCTCCCAACCAAGATATTGGAGGGCCGCTTCAGTACCATAACATTCTCTGATTGCCTGTGTCCCTTTGACCACCAGCAGGTAGAGACCACAGAGCATCTTCTGTTTGAATGCCATTTGTACGACTCTCTGCGTCAGGAACATCTAACATCGTTTTGCTCCAAGTTTAGTGATAGAACCTTGCATAATTTGTATTTATTGGCCTTGGCAGATGTTGATCCTCATCTTACCCTGACCATTTCCAATTATCTGGTAGCAGCATTTAACCTTCGCCAAGCCTTTTTGCAATCAGTTTCAGGCACAGAATAAGTAAAGAGTTCGTGACACACTTATATGCAAATTTATTATTTGTTGTCTTTGTTACTGCCCCTTAGGGGGCTTTTATGGTGTTTTATGTACGTAGCAGGATCATTTGCTTTGAGGAGTTATGTGTATAGTTATAAGATAGGCCTCTTTGGCTGGCTTGTGTTTGGTTTTGTTGTATTGAAATGGCTTATGGCCGAAATAAAGTATATTATTATTATATGACTCAAATCCAGGCTATTGCCAAATCCTGCCGCTTTGCCTTTACACCAGCGGCCAATTCTCAAAAGGGCCATTATTTTAGGTTTCTGTTGCACCCATGCTAGAGAGAAGGTTTGATGATTGGATAAAATAGTTCAGATCATGAGCTTTCAGAAAATGTATGTTGTGGAACTCAACTCATGGTCGGTAGTAGACATATTGACCATTTTTGACGAGGAATTGGGAGGCTGAAGTATTCAAAATTTTCACAACTCGAAAACAGTGCATCCTATCTAGAAAGGGTATAGGATTGCAAATGTAGCAAATTTCATTTCCTATAAGACAGTTTTTTATCACGTCTCTATCCATTATAGTTTTTGTGCCTTCTTGCTTTTAGCCAGTGACCCGTCGGCATTAGCAATGGTCAAAGGTCAGCTTGACATTTCATACTGAAAGAATGGCTTTAAGTCTATCTTTCTTTCTCTTGATATCACCAAAAGCCTGGCAAAGAATTGTCTATCTGAATCTATGGATTTTAACTTGTCTTTGCTTCTGACTTTCTTTGAGTGATTTATGGATGTAAACGTAGGTAGCTTTTTTTAAACTTTATTTTATTTTTAATTACCAGAATACAAAACAATCATTTTTGTGAGACATATGAATAATTTCCTCCATTAGTAAGATCCAATTTATCTTTCATTATTTTATAACAAGGCATCCATTTGGTCAGGTAATCATTATCTTCTCCTTGCACACTTATCACCATCTTGCACCGTGGCTGTGGAACTCCCTCCCAGAGGAAGCTCAGCTGCCCTCGAGTCTGCTGGCCTTCCACCGGGCCTGTAAGACCTGGCTGTTTGTCCAGGCGTTTGGGGAAGAGAATGGGTAGGGGAGACGGGTGGGGGGCAGATTGGGTTAGGGAGAGTTTGAGGTTGTTTTAGTTTATTTTAGTTATGTGTTTTAAAATGTTGTTAGCCGCCCCAAGATGCTTGTAGCAGGAGGGGGGTGGCATATAAACTTTAATAATAAATAAAGACATCATATACCACAGTCGAGACAACCATTCTCCCTCTGTTGGCTGTGCAGGAGCTTTCTGATTTTTAGCAATTGTTTGCAAACTACCCAATAATAAGACTCGATAATTATCCCGATACACATTTATCAGCGGAATATCTGGGAACACACTCAAAGCAATTTCTGGTTTAAAGGGTAGATTAATATTCGTCACCTGCTTAATAATCTCCATACAAGTTTCCAAAAATCTTAAAGCACAGGACTTTGCCACCAGCAATGTATATAAGCTGCCTGTTTGGGAGTTTCTGAAATGTCCTGGTGTTAAATAATAATGAAAAACGTACTTTATTTGGGTTTCCTGCGCCTCTAAAGATCTTGATCCTTTAAAAGTGTTATTAATAATCAACCTTATTTCTCTTCCATCAAATTTCCTTCCTAAATCCTGTTCTCACTTCATTAAATGCATTAGTCTTTCAGCGTACCTCATTTCCTGTAATACATTATAGATTATACTTAAACTATTCCTAACTAGATACTGTGAAAATACTTTTTCCATTCGTACTGGCAATCTCCCATAATGTTTACTTAAACTACCTGAAACCCCCTTAACTAACCCAGCTTTCTTTAATACTTTAGACCACACTCTTAACACCACCTTAGCAAAACAATGATGATTCAGAAGATTATTAACAATTTTGCCTTTATCGAATGGAATTTGTCTAAATGAACAGACTTTAAGGGTTGCTTTTTCAATATCCACCCAGATAAGAGATGCTGGATGTAAATACCATCTCCACCCAGGTGAGCTCCGCCACCTTGGAAGGCTCCATCCAAGGACCCCGCCCTGCCCCAGCGCTTAGAGCCGAGCCGGGCCAAGCCGAGTTGTCTGGGGGGATCCCTCTGCCCTGCCCCCCCACCTGACGGCATCCTCCAATCCACTCCACCCAGGTGAGCTCCGCCCCCTTGGAAGGCTCCATCCAAGGACCCCGCCC
>QEPC01010776.1:242906-282290 GCA_003113815.1 Sphenodon punctatus
CCTAACCGCCTTCGACCCTTCTCCCTCGCTGCCCCTCATGCCTGGAACTCCCTCCCTGCCCACATCCGCCTTGCCTCCTCCCTCCGCTCCTTCAAATCCCTCCTCAAAACCCACCTTTTCCTTGCTGCCTTTCCCAATGCCTGTTAGTCTTTCCCCTTACTCTTACTGTTGGCCCTCCTCTGCTGACTGCTGCCACCAACCTCTCTGTAAACCAAGCCAAGCATACGCACCTGAGATTTCACATCTGCTTGAATGTTTGTTTGTCTTCTCCCCTGTCGCTCCCACTGTCCCCTCTCCCTGTCTTCCCCCCTTTGTTTTTGTCTTTTAGATTGTAAGCCACAGGCAGGGTCCACGTCTAATTCTATGTTCTGTACAGCACCAGGCCACATGACTGGTGCTATATAAATGTTTATTATAATAAAATAATAATAATAATAATAATAATAATACTGGCCGCTGACAAAACTGCCACATAATAATACAGATGTACATCAGGGAAATTCATACTCCCCAAAGCCTTCAATCTCCTAAGATTAGTCTTGCGTATCCTAGATTTATTATTATTCCAAATCCATTCCCTTATTATTCAGTCAATAGAGGAAAAAAAACCCTCCCCAATATTAATCAGTAGAGCTAAAAAGCTATAGATAAACTTAGACAAAATTATCATTTTGAACAAATTAATCCTACCGATCCAAGCTCAAGTTAGACAGTTCCAGGTGTTTATTTCCTCCTTAATTTGTTTAAGCAACTCAGGAAAATTATCATTATAAAAATTCTATGTGTCCTTAGATAGTCTAACCCCCAAATATTTAAATCCTTTATCTGAAAATTTAAAGGAGGCTACCCACTCTATTTGTTCTTGTCCATGTTCTTGTAGGTAGATTCAGCCTTTTGATGGGGTCACTTAATGGGACTGCAACAGTATTGAGCTGTACTTCAACGAAGTCCAGTAAGGCAGTCATGCCACATTCTTTTGCAGACAGTAGAGCAGTTGTGACATCCATTGGGGCAACAAGTTCTATAGCTATATTCATAATCTGCTCAGGTTAATCTCTTAAATCTTCAGATGCATCTATAGCAAAATAATTTCCAAAGCAATCAAAGAGTATGCTAACAATCCTCATGACATCATCGGTGTCTTTCTTGATACATTGCTGTCAAAGATCAGAATGGATCTTATCTTCAAGATTGTCCCGACCACACATGTACTTGAAGTTTCTCATAATGGCAATCCTTTCATGTACCATGAGATACCACTCATTGTTGCTTTCTCTTGCCTGCTTATTCCGATTATCCCCCCTAGTCACGACTTGGGAGTTTCTTACAACGGTTTGTTATATTAATGTAATACGCAGACAAATATCTTAGTTTACGAAAACAGTAATTTAAATTATTGATGTGAGAATCTGGTTACACAAAAGGATTCAACATTTACAATTCATCTGATCACGTTTACACTTACCAGACAGTTTGCTGCGCCAAAATGTCTTCTTTCATTAGTACCTTACTTACACATTTTATTAAATATCTCAAAAACTTTGATAGAGACATGCGATAAAAACGGTCTTATAGGAAATTAAATTTGCTACATTTCCAGTCCTATACTCTTTTTAGATAGGACACACTGTTTTCAAGTTGTGAACATTTCTAATACTTCAACCCCCCAATTCCCCCTCAGAAACAGCCAATATGTCTATCACCAACCATGAGTTGAGTTCCACAACATACATTTCCTGAAAGCTCATGATCTGAACTATCTTATCCAATTTTCAAACCTTCTCTGACAGGGTGCAACAGAACTTCCCCCCCATCTTTTGGCCGCTAGTCTACCTGTACAATATTGCTAAAATCTAGCCTCCCTTACTGTTGCCACTGCAAACACCCTAGTCCATGCTCTAGTCATCTCCCACCTTGACTACTGTAACTTCCTCCTTACTGGTCTCCCCTGCTCTGATCTCACCCCCCTCAACTCCGTTCAATACTCTGTTGCCAAGGCATCCACCTTGCCCATTGCTTTGACCATGTTCAGCCCCTCCTCTCTGTCCTACACTGGTTCCCCCTATGGGAATGCATTCAGCACAAGCTCTTGGTCTTCACCTTCAAGGCTCTTCATGGCCTTACTCCCCCATATCTCTCCACTCTTGTATCCACATTTCTGCCTTTCTCTGCCCCCACCCCCATCTGCTTGTGTCTCCCCTGCCCCTCTGAACATCTTTGCCCCTTCTCTCTTGCTGCCTCCCATGCCGGGGACTCCGTCCCCTGGATACATTCATTCTGCTCCCTCCATCACAACTTTCAAATCCCTCCTAAAAACCTACCTCTTCCATCAGGCTTTCCCTGGTCATGAGTCAAAAGGCTCGTCATGAGTGAAATTGCATCCTCATCCCTCCCTCCCTCAAAATCTTTTCCCTGTAACTAAGTTAAACACATGCACCTGCATTTTCTCAACCTCATGAATGTATCCTTGTCTCTCCTGATGTTCACCTCTCCCCCTTCCTTGTCTCTATTAGATTGTAAGCCCTTTGGGGTAGGGACATGTCCATAACTACTGTTGTACAGTGCCAGGTACACCGCTGGTGCTATATAAATAATAGTAATTAATTTTTCAAATACCCTGTCCAAAGGGAGGCCCTGGCTCTTGCTGTCAACTCTGAGGATGTATTCCCAAGGTATTTTCTCCTCTAAGTCCAGATTCTTCTCAGCCTTCTTTCAGTTCAGTTACAGGGTCTTCGCTACCAACTGAAACATCTCTTCCTTATACTGAATAAAGAAACTCTCTGTTTAGAACTTCTGATACCTCAAACTGGAGGAATCTGGAATCTGATCTTCTTCCAGTAAGGCTACCGAGTCCTGAAAGGAGTGCCCTGGGGACTGGGTCTGATCAATGACCCGCTGTCCTGCTCCTCTGGGTCACTGTCCCGTATTGGGGGAGAGCTATCAAGTCTGCACCCTTCTTAGGGGCATGTTTCCTGGGTCTGTCAGCTCTAGATGGGGACTCTGAATCCGACTGTATGTCCTTTAGCTCCTCAGCACTGTCCACTTTTCCCTCCTCTGAGGAGAAGGAAGTCAGGCTCTGAAGGAGAAGGTGATGTAAAAGAACCTGGTTTAGGGCACTAAGCTGCTGGCTGTTCCTTGTAGCTTTGTAGCGTTTTTCACCAACTCCATCTGGTGAGGAGGCTGCGGCCTTTTCTTTCTGATTCAGATCTGGCCACTGTCATCCATGCTTTCATCATCTTGAGGCTAGATTACTACAACATGCTCTACGTGGGGATTCCCTTGATGACTGTTCGGAAGCTGCAGCTGGTGCAGAATGTGGCGGCTTGCCTCCTTTTGGGGACAAGGTGCCAGGAGCACATTACACTGGTGCTCCTAAGTCTGCACTGGCTTCAAATAGCTTTCCAGGCATAATTCAAGGGCTGGTTTTGACCTTTAAAGCCCTACATGGACTGGTGGGTGGGTACGGGTGTGAGGGGGGGTTGGATGTGGGGAATGGTGAGATGGTAATGGGTGGTTTGTTTTTCATTTTTATCCCACACCCTCCTGCCAATAGCAGCTCAGGATTGTTATATTACACACGCACGCACGCACGCACGCACGCACGCACGATATCCTGAGCTGCTATTGGCAGGAGGCCGTGGAATAAAAATGAAAAGAAAAAACAACAAACCACCCAGTACCATCCCACTATTCCCCACATCCAACCCCCACTCACACCCCTACCCACCCAGCAAAGTCCCTATACCTGCCTACCAAATGCCTTTACAAACAGGAAGGGTTTACACAGCCTCCAGAAGATGTCCAGGCTCCGGCTCAACGAGCCTCTCGGAGAAGGGAGTTCCATAGCATTGGGGCAGCAACCAAGAACACCTCCCTGTGAGCCCTCATCGTATGAACAAGACTAACCGATGGTATCCACAGGGAGGCGCTTCCAGCCGATGGCAGGGGCCGCACACACAAGATAAAAAGATAAAATACACAATACAAAAATTTCAGCAACATAAAAGGATAGTAGAGCTAAAATCCCCCCACGCCCCTACTCATCACCCATCTCCCTCACCAAAGCCTGGTGGAACAGCCAGGTCTTACATTGTTGTCGGAAATAGGGAAGGTCCAGGGCCAAGCAGACCTCCATCGGGATGGAGTTGCACAGCTTTGTTGCGGCCACTGAGAACGTCCTTCCCATAGTAGCAGGGCGCTCACAGTCAACCGGTTTGGGGGGGGTGGGGTTGTGGGAAGGTTTGGGATTTTGAGGGTTTGTTTTTGTATTTTACTGTTATTATGGTTTGTTAGCCACCCTGAACCTATGGGAAGGGCGGCATAAAAAATTTGGTAACAAAATAAAGGAGCCTCTTTATGGGACTTGCGAAGGAGGAGGGGGCTGCTTTCTCGTCATGTCCCTTGCCCTGCCCATTTCCTCCCCTTGACCCTTCTGGATCTGTCCAGGGTCAGCAAGATCTTGTTCAACACCATCATGTGAAGATCATTATCAAAGGGAGATTGACTTGCTTTACCTACTACTCTGCCAGCTGGGGTCTTTTGCGCCTTCCAAGGAGCCACACAATCTGGTTGGCATAATCTTAATTCACACTTAGAGAGGATGGAACTGGGCTTCTGTGGGCGCATGCTGTTTGGGGCAACCCGCTATTTTGACCACCGGCACCCCACAAGGGGACCCCAGTCACTTATTTATTTAGTTTGGTATTTCTATACCACCCTACTCGCTATACAGCAACTCAAAGCAACATTCGATTGCTTTGAGAGGTATCGTCTCTGAAGGTTTCAAGTGCAAAAAATGTTTTTTTGGGGGGGGGGAATAAAGGTGTGTTCACAATAATCTGCACACAATTGGTGTTGATTAGTAAAACCCTAGGGAAGGTGAAAAACTTGAAGGAAAGTGCCATCTACCATTACCAGGTCTAAACCATTATCTGTAGTGCATTAAATTAAGGTCTGTCAACTGTATGTCCAGATTTCACAAAGATTTCTGTTATATTTTCCCTGGTTATGCCTATGGTTTGTTTGCTATTAACAAAATACACCACCACAGTACTACCAGTCAATTAATCAGACCTGAATTCTGGACACCCACTGTACTCTGCAAGATATTCTGAATATGGTAGAAAGCCTATTGATTAGTATTGAATACTCAAAACAACAACAGCTGTACGTAATATGCAACAAAATGTTCGTTGGATGAATATTTATTTATTTATTAAAAATTTATATCCCGCCCCTCCTGCCCACAGGGCAGCCCAGGGCGGTGAACAACATTCAATAATTTTTTTTCTAAAAATAATTTAAAATACAATACAATGTGGGGAAATCCCCCACCCCTCACCAAAAGCCTGACGGAACAGCCAGGTCTTACACACACACCGAAACAGCAGGAGAGTGGGAGCCAACCGAGCCTCCTCCGGGAGCAAATTCCACAGCACAGGGGCGGTCACCGAAAAAGATCTAAAGGTTAAAACCAGCACCTTGAACCTAGCCCGGTGCTTTATAGGCAGCCAGTGCAGAGCCCAAAGCACTGGTGTCATGTACTCCATGTGACCCGCCCCCGTAAGGAGATGGGCCACAGCTTTCTGCGCCAGCTGCAGCCTCCGGACCAGCTTCTCGGGCAGCCCCACGTAGAGCGCATTGCAGTAATCCAGCCTCGAGGTGATGAAGGCATGGATGACAGCGGCGAGGTCCGAGTCTGAGAGATACGGCTGAAGCCACCGGACAAGCTGTAACTGCCGGAACGCACTCCCCACCACGGCCACAACCTGAGATTCCAGGCTGAGCCGCGAATCGAGTAGCACACCCAGACGCCGCACTTGAGACACCATGGCAGGGCGAACCCCCCAACAAAAGGAGGTTCAACCACCCCCAGGTTCCCCAAACCCTCGCCCACGAACATCACCTCCGCCTTGTCAGAATTTAATTGCAGATGGCTCGACCTCATCCAAGCCCCCACAGCTGACAGGCACTGGGAAAATAAGGAGACTGCATGGCCTGGGTCAATGGAAAAAGAAAGGTAGAGCTGAGTGTCATCAGCATACTGATGACACTGCATGCCCTGAAACCCTCTCACGATCTCCCCTAACGGCTGCATATAGATGTAAAACAAGAGGGGGGACAGAATGGCACCCTGCGGGACTCCACACGTAAGGTCCCGGGGGGAAGACGTACACTCCCCCAAGACCACCTGGTGAGTTCTCCCGGCCAGGAACGAACGAAACCAGTCCAAGACCGTTCCGCCAATTCCGGCACAGTCCCGCAGGCGAGTCACCAGCACCTCATGATCGACTGTGTCGAACGCAGCCGAAAGGTCTAGCAGGACCAGTAAGGTCTGACGACCCTGGTCCAATGCCAGACGGAGATCGTCAACCAAGGCCACCAATGCTGTCTCCATACCATACCCAGGCCGAAATCCAGACTGGGAGGGATCAAGGAAACCGGTGCGGTCCAGATGTTCCTGGAGCTGCCGTGCCACAGCCCGTTCAATAACCTTCCCTAAAAAGGGAAGAAATGAATAAAATAGAGCAAGAAATGAATAAAACACCCATACGCAAGAATCAATATATTAAGGATGCAACAAGAACATATCCATATAAAAGCACAAAGTATGAAGGGGATACAAAACAATACAAAGATGAGGGAAAGACCGCTATACAAAGATGCACAGACACAGTCTGTGTGACAGACAAAGTACAATGTGACAACTGAAGTAAGATAATAAAGCAGGAAACAATGGAAACTTCTTTGAAGATGAAGATATAACATTTCGCTATAATGCTTCTTCAGAAATATAGTATCCTGCTACTCTTGATAACACACCAATGTCTTCTATTATACAATTGTAATGCTGCTCAAGGGCTGCTGAGTGTCCCTACAATAAAACAATGTACAAAGTAATGGCTAATAAGGATGACTGATGAGACCATCAATTTATTACTTAACTACTGACAATTTTCGTATAACTAGGTTTGCTTAAATCAAATGTATGTTGTTATTCTACAAATTTGCACAATTAAACAAAGTGAGAAAAGATCGCAGACTCACCCTTTTATAGCAAATTTCTAATGCATCCTGCCCTGTGGACTGTTTTTCTGTCTTTTCACAATAAGTGGAGCTTCTAAAATAAAACACACTATGTATATAGGAAAAGGGTTGTTGCTGCTTACTCACTAACACCTAAGTGCTGAAACCTTATTACCTACAAAAGATGTAGGACTTCTTAGAACCACTCTAAGGTTCCAGGCGCTATCTTTCATATATAGAAAAGCTTACTACTGCCACCCATATGGTATTATTACTACGAAGTAGCGCAGTGGAACAAAATGGAGAAGGATTGCAGACTCCCCCTATTATGACGAGTTGCTGGTAAATCCTACCCTGCTGGCTGCTCTTTTACCTTAATTTCTTTTCACTATGGCTGGAGCTTCTGCTAAGACAAAATACACTAAGCATGTATGAAAACTATTAACAACATATTTGTTCTCCTCTATAAACTCAAAAGTAAAAAACAAACTGTTTAATTGTTCTCTGACCTTAAAATACTGCTTTTGGTGTCTTTGCTGTACCTTGCTAGCTATTCCGTGCTCCTCACACCCATACAAAGCTTCCTAAAGAAGATCTAAAGCTCAGATCTTTTAAAGTCTAAATGTGTAGTTAATTAGTATTTAAACGTGACTTGCCTGAATACTGCTACAGATGAAGATGCCTTCATTGTAAAAGTGGTAATCAACTTCATACACATACCCTGTGGTTCGTACCAGAGAGGTACCTAGATGGGTATCTATTTGCTTTCAAACATCTGTCAACTCATTTAAGCCTCGCGGTTGCAAAGTACATAAAGTAAAGATCCAGAAATTCTCTCTTTCCATAAGCTGTTTTGAATCTACTGCTGATTTGAGTTTTTCCAACACCCCAGAAGGTAAATTCATTAGTACCCTGATGTTGGTCGTTGTAATGCTCAACTAACGGAGCAAATGCTGTGCGAGTCTTAAGCTTTCTTCTGTGTTCTGTTATTCTTATTCTCAACTACCTTAAAGTTTTACCTATGTATAATTTTCCACAGGGGCATTGAATAGCGTATATCACTCCTGTAGTATAACAATTAATGAAATCTTTAATCTGAAAGGTTTTACTGTCAAGACACTGAATGGCCTGTATCTTTTTACATTGAGCACAGCTAGTGCAGTGTCCACATGAGAAATTGCCCACTACTGACTTTTTGTCCAAAGTTCTTTGTCTGTGAGATGGTAATCTTGCTTTAATAATGAGATCGCTGAGGTTTTTACCCCTCCTGTAAGCAAAAACTGGTAAGTCTTTACAGTCTTCTATATGGTCTAACGTACTCCAATACTTGAGTATAATTTTCCTAATGTGGAAACTGCCATTGTTGTATGTGGTAACACATACTAATCTATTATTCATTTCTTGCTCTATTCATCCTTTTGTTGCATATAACATACAGCTGTTGTTGTTTTCATTGTTGATATTACTGTACGTGTATACCTTTCATGGTTGCATAGTATTGAATACTGACATAAACTGTTAAGATTTTAAAATCTTCCAATGCGAAAGTTTTAGACAGCCTATTTCTGAAAATCTTCGTTTCTCATTCTGCCACCTGGAGACAGTCACCCTTGGAGTTGGAGCCTGATACCCACTTTTCATAACCTTAAACCATTGCTATTCTAATTATAATACAAATAGCAATCTTTCCATAAAAGTAAGGAACACTGAACAAACCCATATTGTATAGCATAAAAAAATAATCTACTTTTCATGGTAGGATCAAATCCTTTCAGTGAGTTCTCACCTTTTTAGGTTTATGCAAAACAAAAGGGCCACGCACAACTGCAGTGGAAACAATATCTTTAATGTTCTTATTACTGTAAATGTAAAGTCTCTACTGTAACGACACATTGATTTTTAACTCCATGCATAAGATTTCACTTCAAGTCTGTTTCTGGGCTCATATGTAAGTACGATACTTTGAATGTATACATCACTAAGTATTAACACGCATATGTTTTTCATTTTTGTTTTTTAAATTATCATGTTTGTAAATGGTGTCAAAATGACTGAATAGGTGCACCATAAATATTGCCGGCAGGTTCCATGGTATACCCAACACCATGCTTAATTTCTCAATATATTTTTGGAGTCATCCTATTTTCAGCAGGATGCATAGCAAATTCAGTACCTGCATTAGTTCCTCTCACCAAATCCCACTCTTTCTCTCCCAGTGACAAGAAAGACTCTTTCAGGCTGCTGGGCAACAGAAGGGTGGAGTAGCACTATTCCTCCCACACAACTGCTGAAAAACACAACACACTCATTCCCGCCTCCCCATTAGAGCGGCACAATTTTTAACTACATTGATGTTCTCTCTCTACAGGTGAAAATTAAAAAAAACAAAACATCACTGCTTTGTGGCGGCAATTTCCCTGTGGAAAACCCAATAGGAAACAATTGCAAATTGAAACAAACAAACAAGCCAGTCTGCTGCAATGTACCTAAATAAATCAGTCGATTAAAGATGTGTACATGGGAAAGTGAGAAAATATCTAGATTTTTTTTGTGAGTTAGAAGTTTTCATCCAACCTGCAAGTCTAAATTACAAATAAATTATTTCCCCCAAGCTCCTTTTCATATCGCTTTCTGATTACTGTACTAGATTTCATGGTAGGTGTCCCCTTCCCCAGTCTTAATTCCCAGATAGCACTACAATTTTAAAAATAATAAAGACTGATGCACGCAAAGTGTACCATCAACTGAGTTTTAGATTTACAATACTTGCTTCAGTCTATTTCTGAACATACTGTAGTACAGTCAAATCTCACAGTAACAAACACTGCTTATAATGAACCCCCCACTTATAACAATCCCAAGTTCAGGAATCATTTATTTCAAATGAATATTATCAAGCCCTATTACAGTGAACATCTTGATATAATGAAGTTTTTCCTTGGTCCCATGAGGGTTCATGATACTGAAGCTATATTTTATATCTGGATAAAACATAATGAAAAAGTAGTAATATGGAATATCACTACAGAACCTGCTACCCACAGAGAAACTGTGAGTATTTTAGCATTTCAGAAGTTTTTAAAGAAGCTACCTTGACAAATTTTAAATCAGAGAACAAGTAGTTCATATTTGGATAGTAAGTTCTAAGATTGGGCACATTCACACACACATGAAAGTGTCCTTAGAAGGCTGGGAGAAAACATCCAATTGCAAATCTTGCAGATTTTTGTGTGTGTGTGAATGCACTATTCTGCATAATTTTTGCTTTTATGTGCATTGTCTCCTGGCCTCGTAAAAGCTGGATTTCACAGCCCTGTAATTCGGCTTTGTAAATGTGTATAAAAGCAGAAATTATGTGTAATAGTGTATTCACATGTACACAAAAATCAGCAAGATTTGCAACTGGATGTTTTCTCCAGGCCTTGTAAGGACACACTCATATATGTGTGAATGTGTCCTGTGTCTGTACATACAGTTTCTATACATATAGGCATAACATGTCAGAAAGGAAACCAACAGGTATGGTGCAAACAAAAGAAGAAAAGCTATACCAGCAAAACACCTTTTATTCAGGTATAACTTTGTCTAGGGAATTGTACAGTATAGCTAGCTACATTGGTTTTGCTACTGACCGAGTTCTGCTGATACAAAAAGTGAGCAGGGACCAGGCCTCAATTACTCAAAAACATAAAAAGGGTGAAGATCCTGTTGCATCCTCCCAAATCACACAGACTATTTTAATTTAAAAGGGATAAAGCAGCCAGTAGTTTAAATCTTTTTTTTAAATTGTTGTGGGAAATTCTACCACAGAAAGTTCAGACTTCTATATTTTAAATGTGAGTGACCCAGTTTACATGGATACAAATGAAGATTCTTTAAAAAGAAAAATTAATAGATTAAGAATTACAATAAAAGTTTTAATAAAGGTAAGTAAAACCTTTGGGAAAAAACGTTACAAATTACTGTCAACATCTACAAAACTGAAAAGTTTTATATGCATGAATGTCCATACAAAAGGTCAATTTCTACCTCATATCTTAACGTAACCATCTATTTTGGGATTGTATTATCCCACAGGTTCTTACATTGGTCTACAGAGCGAGAGCAGTGGTGGCTGTGGAGTTGTAGGCTGGTGAGCAGGGCCAGCAGGGGCTCCTCCTCAAGGTCTTCACTTCTCCTGCAGGATGCATTCTCCACCAAGGCTAAAACTGAACCCTTTGGTGTTGTGTACAGAAGGGGAGAAAATGGGCGTGTGTGCGTGACAGACACACAGACACGGAGGTGGAGAACACCCCAGCCCTGCCTCCAAGCCCTCCCCTATGCTGCAGTTCAGCTGTGAGAGACAGGCGGTGAGCCTGAGTGAACACCCCATTACAGGTGCACTAGAGCTTCACTCCCCCACCCCTTCAGGCACAGAAGACAGATAAGCAGCATGGAGGCAGTTAGGGTGGGGCCACTGGAAAGAGCCAGAGAAGTAACTACTGTCTAGTTCGCAAAGACTGTCTTAATCTATTATGATTTTTGTTTGAGCAATGCTAGCCAAACATTCCACAATCACACAATGAATTCAAACACAGAAAGGTCACTTGTTACCATTAAACAATTCCAAATGTACAGCAACTGAAATTAGGGTTTGGAAAAGGGAAGTCTACAAAAACCCCACAGAATTTAGAAATTACTTTTATAGCTATTTCTATGGGCAACAACAAAGTGATATCACCGAGAAAACCACTCAATTCTATTCTAATTAAGGTATGTGTTTATCTTTATTTCAATATGATCAGGGTAGTGCCATCCTGCTGTACAGAGCTTATTTTTTAGTATTAGTATTTTCTTTATTGGTGTTAGCAAAAAATATACTATTTCAAAAAAATGGAAATTTTATTAAATTCAAACTTCAGAAAAGGCAGAGAGAAGGCAGCTCAAATTGCACTGGATGAGAGAGTTAGAAAAAATGTTGAAGCAAGCTTATACTAATGGGAAACTTCATTTCACTCCTGAAGCGATAAAACTGAAATTCTTCTGTTGTAAGTTCATGAGAAAAGGTCACTATGCTCAGAGTAGCAATGATTCATAAGTATTGGCACCAGCCTGCATCACAGCCTCTCTTGGCTGTAAAAAATAATAATAATAATTAAAAAAAAATCCACTTAACAGCTTTTGCCTCTGGCAAATAGATCGTTTGAGCTGGCGAGGAGATTTTTACTCCTTCATCACTGTAAATCCCAATCTGATGAGTAGACTTATGTCTAGTTAGTGAACTACGTATATAGCTTTACAACTCTAATCATAGCCATGTAGGGTCTGAACCTATAAGCAACGAGTGCCCTTCAATTCAGTAGCTTCCCCAGTATGTTTTATTTATTTTATTTTTCAAATGTTTATGCCATGCTTCCCAAAAGGCTCAGGGTAGTTCACAATCCACACACAAAGTTAAAAACATTAAAATACATACAATAAAAACACACTCCCCTCAAACCTCCATTCTCCCCCACAGTCCCACCCAAAACTCCAACCAACCCCACATATCCCTGCCTGCCAAATGCTTTTCCAAATAAAAAAGTTTTGCACTGCCTCCGGAAAATAGCCGGGCTCGGGTTCAAGCAAACCTCCTGGTGAAGGGAGTTCCTCAACATGGGGGCAGCAACCGAGAATGCTCTCCTGAGCACCCACGGACACGGGTAACAGATGGAACATGCAGGAGTGCACCCCCAGCTGACCATCGGGGTCACAAAGGGACATGGTAGGATAGGTACTCTTTCATATACATATATGGGACCCAGACTGTTTAACTGTTTAAAAGTCAAAACCAGCATCCTGACTTGTGCCTGGAAAGGGTGGATGCGTAGATGCCGGGGAAGTTGAACCATGAAGGTAACGTCCAGCTTCCGAGAAGGAAGGGCCGAAGTGTAGTGTCAGCGGTCTATCCACACATAGTCCCCTGGTTGGAGGGGGACAGTTGGGCGGTGATGTTGATCTGCATTTTGTTTATATCGTTGACGAGACTCCGCCAGCGTAGTCTTGGCGAGGTTGTGATTTTGGTGGATATGTTGTACTAAGCTGCCGGTGGCCGGGACTTGAATACCGGCCATATCAGGAAGTCCGATTTGTAGGTGGAACCCATAGGAAATGCAGAAGGGCGAGTTGCCTAGGGAGGCGTTGAGGGCATTATTATGTGCAAACTCGGCCAGTGGGAGCCACGTGTACCAGTCATCTTGAAGGTAATCGATATAACACCGTAGGTAACGTTCGAAATCTTGGTTAACGTGCTCCACTTGACCGTTTGCCTGGGGGTGGTAGGCAGTGGTAGGTTTTAATTGGACATGTAGTGCTGTGAATAAAGCCCACCAGAAACGGGACACAAATTGGGTTCCTCTGTCGCGGATTAATTCTAGTGGCCATTCGTGCAGACGGACGATGTGCCGAATGAAAAAGAGAGCCGTTCGACACACTCATGGTAGGCACTTGCAAGCGATAAAGTGTGCCATTTTTGTGAAGTGGTCTACCACAACACATACAGTGGTGTATCTCCGGGATGGAGGTAAGTCAGCTATAAAAACCGATGTCCACTCTTTGCCAGGGGCCTCGGGGAAGTTCAGCAAGTTGCAACAGGCCTCTGGAACAGCACCTTGTCTTTGACGTTGGCTGCACCCCCGTGTTTGTGGTCGTGCTGGGATTACCATGGTTACAGCTACATGACCCTCAGATTTCCTGGAAAAACAACCAGCTGCAATTGACCTCCGAATACTGTTTGCAGACCTGTTCATGCCCAGCCCCGAGAACTGGAACGGTAGCCCTGACCATGGAACCTGCGCAGGCGGCAGCTCTGCAACTCCGTGACGAAAACCACCAATACAAAGATGTTTTCAGCAAGCAATCTGCGTCTACCTTGCCCCACCCCCAGGCCATATGACTGCCCGATTAACCTGCACCCCGACACGGAGCCGCCGTTCGGGCGTATATATGCCCCCTCCACTCCAGAACTTGAAACCCTCCGCCTCTACCTCGAAGAGGCTTTACAGAATGGGTTTACTCGGCATTCCTGCTCCCCTGCAGGGGCGCCCATCTTCTTTGTACCTAAAAAGGATGGGGGGCTCCACCCCTGCATCGACTACCGAGGCCTGAATAACATAACCATAAAAAACTGGTACCCCTTACCGCTTATTCCAGAACTGTTGAACCGCTTGCAGGGTGCCACAATATTTACCAAGCTAGATCTGCGAAGAGCCTACAATCTGGTGCAAGTTAGAGAAGGGGACGAATGGAAGACAGCCTGCCAAACCCGATACGGACATTTCAAATATTTAGTAATGCTCTTTAGCCTCGCAAACGCTCTGGCCACCTTCCAACACTTTATCTATGATATTCTGCATGACCTGTTGGATGTATTTGTAATCGCTTACCTTGACGATATCTTGATCTATTCCACCACCTGAGCGCAACATGCAGACCATGTTCAGTGAGTTCTCCAGCGTCTCTGCACGCATAAACTCTACTGCAAGCTAGAAAAGTGCACATTTCATTTGACATCGGTAGACTTTCTTGGCTTTGTGATTACGCCCTCTGGAATTCATATGGACCTGCAGAAGGTAGAAGCCATCCAGCATTGGTCCTCACCTAAGACCATGAAGATGCTGCAACGCTTTCTTGGTAGCGTCAACTACTACCGCCAGTACATCCCAAAATTTGCCCAATTAACCACTCCATTGACACAACTGCTGAAAAAACATCAGGAATTCCTATGGGGGCACGAGCAACAACTTAGTTTTCATCTGTTGAAGAAAGTTTTCCTTTCTGCCCCACTCCTGCATCATCCATATTTCCACCAACCGTTTCAGGTACAAGCAGATGCATCGAGCAAGGTTTTGGTAGCTGTTTTATTATAGCCATCACCCACTCAGGAACAAATGATTCCCTGTGCTTACTATTCCCGGCAACTCTCTCCGGCGGAACAAAATTATTTGATCCTTGACCAGGAACTGTTGGCCATCAAGGCGACCTTCGAGGCATGGCGCCATTATCTAGAAGGTGCCCGACATCCAGTCATTGTGGTTACCGACCACAAAAATCTTACCTACCTCCAAACGGCACAGATTGCCAATGCCAGACACGCACGTTGGGTGCTTTTCTTTGCGCGCTTCACTTTCACCATCCAGTACCGTCCAGGCAAACTAAGTGTCCTAGCTGATGCCCTATCCCGTTACCATGAAGGGAAGAATGAGGAGGAACCACAGAAGGGGCCTATACTAGACCCCAAGATCTTTGCTACCACCCATACAACACAGACGCACTTTATTGAAGCAATAGCTTCAGTCAACTACAGACCCGTCCTACATGGAGAAAGATGGGCTCCTCAGGAGACAAGGTCGCATTGTCGTCCCTCCTTCTTGTCGGCCCCAAATCCTATGGGCACACCATGACGCCCCCCTCGCTGGGCATCCAGGGCGAGACCGTACTTACCACCTAATTTAACGTTTCTTTTGGTGGTCATCGCTTCGGCAAGACGTTCAGCACCATGTCAGTCACTGCGCCACCAGTGTCCGTACTAAGATCACCACACAATGGGGTCCAAGGAATTATCCTAAATCAACCCACTTAATAACAGAGAAACAGCAAAGGTTGAAAAAACTACAAACAGACAGAGACTTAAAATTCACAGCCTTTACTGCTTAGGCAGTTAAAATACCACTCCCAAGGAAAAACTGGGTATCCACGCTTGCCTCAAGCACAGGGAGTGGTATATTACATGGTCTCGAAAGTACATTAGCTGCAAAGAGATTCATCCATCAATATTAAGAGATCACTAAATCATATATGGAAATATCCATATCAACTGGGCAAAATAATTGCATACTGAAATAGCTAAATCTTAATTTAAGATATACACATGAACTAAGAAGAATAAATTTGTGCTGAACACAATATATTTCTGACCCTCTATAGGGGTCTTTTTCAACAGCACTCAAGGTGACATCAGGGATTGGGGTTCATCCTTCAGCTCTGATCACCATTACAAATGAAAGGCTCCAGAAAGAACCTCAGCAGCTAGATGAGCCTCCAGTGGGGTCTGGGGCGGCGCTAGTGTTTGGGGCTCCCACCAGGGTCTGCCCGGGGTGTGTGTGCGCCCCGGATAAAGAGGAGCCAAGCTGCCGCATTCTGCACCAGCTGCAGCTTCCAAACAGTCACCAAGGGCAGTCCCACATAGAGAGCACTGAAGTAATCTAGCTTTGAGGTGATGAAAGCATGGATGACAATGGCCAGATCTGAATCAGAAAGAAAAGGCCATAGCCTCCTCACCAGATGGGGTTGGTGAAAAGCGTTTCTGGCCACCATCGCCACCTGACAATCCAAGCGCGGCAAGGGATCCAAAACCACGCCGAGGTTGCGAACCTGAGTGATCAGAGGGGGTCGGACCCCATCAATGACAGGTGTCCCAATCTCCTCCAAGTCACTAGACCGGTCGACCATCATCACTTCAGTCTTCACCACAGAGAAGATCCCAAAGAGATGACACGCAATTGCCCATCACCACCCGCTGAGACCTCCCTGACAGGAAAGAGCGGAATCACTCAAGCATAGTCCCACACACCCCTGCCAGGTCTTGCAGTCATGCCAACACCACCTCATGATCAACTGTATCAAAGGCCGCAGAAAGATCTAATAAGATCAACAAGATAGAATTCCCCTTGTCCATCTCCAGGCGCAGGTCATCAACCAAAGCCACAAGTGCAGTCTCAGTGCCATATGTAGGATGAAAGCCTGACTGCAACGGGCCCAGGAATCCGACAGCATTGAGATGCACCTGAAGCTGTTGGGCAACCACCCGTTCAATAACCTTCTCTAAAAAGGTGATAACTTGAAGGATTAGATCGTTAATTCTTACAATCACACCTCAAAACGTCTGTCCATAATTAAATTAGGCAAGAGCTGTCACACAACTACCCTGACATAGCATAGATTTATTACAAAAGGGATAAAGCTCTTTTCTCTAGCAAGCTGCTTATTTGTTTGTTTTAAAGAAAAGAGTTTTTGAAGCCTAAGGGACTTGATTTTTAAGATATGATTTTAATCTTTAAAAGTGATGCACTTTAATAATATGGGAGAAGGATGGCTTACTCTCTGGTTATTTTTAGATGAGACGGTGCCATGCAAGTCCACTCAGTGGACACGTGTGGTTCCTCTTTAAAAGTGGCAGTGGGTGGGTGGGTGCATGCTCCCGCAACCCATGCGCCTCCACACATCTCCCTCCACAGAGCAACCAGGGAAAACCCGGGTTGCTCCGTGCAGGGGCATGGGTGGCCGGTGGGTGGATAGGGTTGCACACCTAGCGCGTCCGCTGCTGTCTAAACCCCCTCCCCCACAGCATCCATCTAAAATGGCCACTCTCATAGATATATCCTGTAGCAGTTATAAGTTGAATAGGGTTAGCAAATTTTCTGCAACTTCAGTAGTCATGAAGGCCCCTCTGCTCCCCACCTTTTTAAGTGTGTAATGATGAAGACAGTGATTTAAAGGCCATTTTAGACATCACAACAGCTACATGGTCAAGACTGCCAAGATAAAACAGTTACACAAAGCTGTTGTGTGGAGTGGGTGGGGACATACTGATGCAACAGTTGAAACAACAGTGGGGAGTAAGTTGGGAATTTTCCCCAGTTCACTTCTCACCATAATTTTATCAGCTGCTCTGAAATGAAAAGCACCGAGCAGCAATGACAGGAACAGCACAGCTTCTCCTGCTGCCAGTGCCCCTCAAGACCAGTAAGCCACTCCCAATACACAGACCAGTTTTGGGTAGCTATTATGTCTAAACATTACACACACACAAACCACTATGTAATCAGGATTGCCAAAATTGGCAATCTTGATCATGTAGCTGTGTGTCCCCTGCTTTTACTGCCTGGTGCTGAGGTGGGTTGGGGGTCCCACATGTAGCTGTTGTGTGGTCCTATTTAGACTTCACAACCGCTACGCAGAACCCCTTTGCCTACACATGGGGCACACTGGCATCTCATGCAGAGGAAAAGTGTAGCGGCAAAGTAGTTGTGCACATTTCCTATTTGGAGGCAGTGTTCAGCCATAACATTCACAAGATCTGCCTCGAGCTCTCTGGTAACACCCCCCTTCCCACCTCCCTCCCATCCTTTCTCTCTCCTTCCATTACACCCTGCCATCCTCTTTTCTTTTTCTGCAATAACAGAAGAAGAAATTGCCCACCTTCTCTCCTCCTCCAAACTTACCACTTGTTCTTCTGACTCAATCCCCACCCACCTCCTGGGTTCTATCTCCTCCACATTCAACTCCTCTATCTGTCACATCCTCAGTGTATCACTTTCTACTGCAACCATTCCTGCCACCTTCAACAGTGGTCAATACTAAAAAAAAACCCACCCAAAAACCCTTAACACTGGACTCTACTTGCCCTACCTCCTATCTTCCCATTTCCCTCCTTCCCTTTGCCTCCAAACTGCTTGAGCTTGCCCGTTCATGTCCACTGCCTTGACTTTCTTATTCCTCAGGCCATTCTTGATCCTCTCCAATCTGGCTCCCAGCCCCTTCACTTCAGAGACAGCCCTTGTCAAAGCCTCCAATGGGCAACACCAGGAGCCATTACTCTATTCTTATCCTCCCTGACCTACCTGCTGCTTTTGACACTGTACACCACCATCTGCTCCTTGACACTGTCTTCCTTTGGACTCCAGGACTCTATCCTGTCTTCGTTCTCCTCTTACCTCTCCCACCACACATTTAGTGGATCCTCCTCCACCACTATCCCAGTATCAGTTGGTGTGCCCAACGGCTCTGTCCTGGGTCCTCTCCTCCCGCTACACCTGTTCCCTTGGTAATCTGAGCTCCTTCCATGGCTTCCAGTGCCATCGTTATGATCATGATTCGCAGATCTGACTCCACTGCACCAGAACTCTCACCCAGAATCTAGTCCAATCTGAGCCTGCCTGTCTGACATTGCTGCCTGGATGTCTCACCCACATCTTAAACTTAAGATAGGCAAGACAGAAGTTCTTATCTGTCCTCCTAAATCCACTTCTCCCTTCCCCTCCCCCTCTATCTCTGTGAAGAACACTGTCATCCTTCCTGTCCCCTCAGCCGATAACCTTGAGGTCGTATTTGACTCCTCTCTCTCCTTTCTCTGCTGCCATTCAAAACACTGCTGAAACTTGTCCTTTCTTTATAACACAGCAAAAATTCATCCCTTCCTTTCTGAACATACTACCACTCCACCACCACCACCACCCTTATCCACTCTCTCATCACCTCCCACTTAGACTATTGTAGCCTGCTTCTTGCAGGTTTCTCACTGAAGCATCTATCTCCGCTACAGTCTATTCAAAATTCAGCTGTGGGGCCTGCCTTGAATGTCACTGCAAACATCACTGGCAGACATCACCAATTCCCGACTCCATGCCTTTCATCTTTCTGCACCATATGCCTGGAACAATCTTCCTGAGGCAGTTTGGTTTTTGGGGTGTTTTTTTTTAATTAACTGCTTTCGAATGAGGGGGAAACCTCCCGGTACTCTGAAAAAATTAATGCTATTTTCTAAGTAGTACACTGGAGAACACACATTGCAGAAGAATCTGGATGGACTGATACTGCCTGAATGGGAGCTCACCCCCAAAAGGTTTGGAACTTCAAACTGCCTTTAAAGTTTATAGCATAACTTAAAGTTTGAAACAGGTGAATATAAATCTAGCAGCTCCTTCAGCAGTAACTCTTGGTGTTGGAAGTTTCAAGAAAAATGCTGTGTGTGTACTTAGTTACTATTTTATAGTTAGTTATTATATTTTTGTCTGTATTCATTTGTTATACTGCATCTATGCAACCAACTTACATAGTGAGACTTTATAAAATCTTTGCCATGTTTCACTTTGCAGTTCATGACTTGGATAAGAACAGAGCAGAACTCACAATTTACCATGCTTCACTCCACTCCATTCTTTTATTCTGTGAAGCGGCACTGTCAAATTTACTATTTACTAGGTTGTACTTCACAAGTCAACTACCTAGATAACATATGTAGGGGTCAGAACAAGACCTAAAAGGCTGGTACTGTAAACTGCAGGAAGGGTGTATGTGGGATAATATCAAGAACAGCTCCCTCTCTGAAGCAAATAACTACACACAAGAAAACCTGAGATTGCTGAAGACAGAAGCTGAAGATAAGCAAGAAGCCAAATATGTTACACTTTCCCCAAATGGTAGTTTATTGTGAAATGCAATTTATATTTAATTTTTTAGTTTTGAGAACATTTATGTCTATTACACAGCTCCAAAACAGCATACTGTGACACTGAACTCAATCATACAAATAAGGCAACCATAGCCGCCTTGGAATTTTAATGCACTCATCTCCATAGTAAACCTGAAGCCAACAAGTGCAAGAGAGTTTCCCCATCCACACCACACAGATGCACATTCACATTGCAAGGAACTTCAAACAGCTGTATTGTCTTCTTCCAGGACTACAGCATGATGTTACACCATAGAAACAGAAAAACTGCACACCATATCACTACATTTTAAAAACGTGTGGCTCTGGAGTACTTTTTAAAGTATATTTAAACTACTTGACTATACCTTCTCCCAAAATAAATAGCTATCAATACTCTACACTATATCTTTACACATATTAAATATCACCAAGACAAACCTGAGCACATTATTTCCTGCTTAATGTGTAGTTGTCTACTGATTAAAGACATGAAAATAAAAGTGCAACTTGGTAGCTAAACAGGACCAAATGCAACATAACCTCGGTGAAATCACTGCAGGTATGTGGTCCAAAAAAGAAAACCTACCCTGCTGTGACGTACCCACTTACTGCTTAATTATGTAAACACCCGCACTATGATAAAGGCAGTACTTGCCTGCACAGTAAGCCGCTCAGCCATTTAGAAGAAATATTTTTAAGCAATTTAGAACATTTTAACTGTCAGACAGGTTCTTGGTGGCTTTAAAACCTAAAAACAAAACAACTGTGATTTGAAAATATAGAGTAGTACTATTAAGGTAGGGCCAAGCACCTCTACAAATTATAAAAGCCATACAGCAGTTAATGAAAAAGCAATCCAATAATTGTGGAAAATATATATTTATTTAACACCTTTGTTCTAATTTCCAATTAAATAAGATCTGTAATAAGCTAATTCAGCAAGTTCTCACATTATTGTAAGCACTATACATTATTTTTTCCAATTTCTACCTTTCAATTGTTTTCTGCGATCTAGCTAAACCAGTGCTAGAAAGAGAATCTGTTTCCCCCTCTTTTTCAAGCAAGCAGCAGACAATCCCAACGAAGATTTTTTCACTCTTACAAGAAGTGCAGCCTGCTCTTTGATGTTCTTGAATTTTTTCATAGCCGAAAGTGAATTAGTTAGGACATCATCTGCTTTATCCTGAACCGTCTCTTAATTGTTAATAGTGGGAAAACCATACACCTTAGTTAATCCTGCGAGGTTTTCTTCTACTCTTACGCTGACTGGGTGCCTGCAATGGTGTCAGATGACAGAATGAGTAGACAGTTTGTTTTTTCTCTGGACCAGCTGCTATCAATGCAGATAACAGAATCAGTCAGAAGTCGTTTCCTATATAAGAAAATACAGATGTACATAGGGAACAGGGGCAGCAAAGATAAGCAGAAGGGCAATCAGCGAAGCAGGGCTCTGCAACAAAAACATTCAGAAGACAAATTTCTTCATAGTTCAGGTGAAAAAAATTCAACTACAAATTTTTGGAATTGCAAGGAAGGATGATCAGATACCTTTGCACCGTTCCTTTAGGATATCCCAGGATGCAAGTATTGCTGCGGTGGAAAGGGAATCCGAGCAATAACCAGGTACGTCCATGCTTTGTATTCATAGGATATGAAAATATTATTCAGGATCTATTTTGTTAAAAAACCTGGAAGCTTGGCAGCCCCATTTCTCACCTTTAAACTGAATGAGCAGGGCTTCTGACTTCCTGTGGAGACATTTTTAGGATTCTTCTAGTCTCAAAATACAAAATTCTTTATTCTATTTGGGAAGGCAAGTGAAGTTTAAAACTATGTTACTGAGGATATGGGAAAATGAAGATAGAGGTGTTTTGCGGGGTTTTTTTTAAATGAGAAGCCAGAATAAGTGCAAAGGACTACCTCATCCTGGTGAAAAGCAATAGAAGAATAAGCAGTACACTCTAGGTAAACATCCACAAGGTCAATAATGATTGCCGAGTTGATCAGGTCATGTGGCATACAACTCTGTGGTTCCTCTTTGTAAAAGAAATTTTTCTACAGGACATCTGAAGAAAAAATGTTGTCCCTATCTTCAACAAGGGGAAAAAGAAGGATCCAGGAAACGACTAACTGGTCAGCCTGATATCAATACCTGGAAAGATTCTAGAACCCCATTATAAAGCAGTCAGTCTGTAAGCATTTAGAAAACAATGCTGTGATTTCTAGGCGCCAGCATGCGTTTGTCAAGAACAAATCATGCCAGATTAATCTTATTTCCTTTTTTGAGCGAGACAGTAGCTTAGAATGTTGCTGTAGAATGAAAAATGCAGGTCAGGGGTTCCCAAACTAGGGGCTGGGACCCCATGTAGAGTCTGTTTTTCTAAATGGGGTCTTGAGGAGACTGGGTAACTGGATAACTGAACATGTCTCTTGGTGGTCACAGCCTGAAAAGTTTGGGAACTGCTGGTGTAGGCTATCCAGGTGTTTTAAGTGGGCTTCCAAACTGTCCATATGTTACAGTGAAAACCAGAACTCTGTCATGAGTGAAGATCTTATCAGCCTGCTTGGCCATTGAGCCATCAATTTAAGGGCACATTTACTACTAGATGAACTATTAAAAGCGGAACCTTGCTTACAGGAAGACCTGTAGTGTTTGAAGTATGGAGGAGGTTTATAGCAGTTACACAGCTCCTAAAAGGAGAACTAAAGCTCCAAAAGGCTAATACAATTGAGAACAAACTATCCAGCTGGAATGGATCACTTTGTTCTACCGTTATCAAAGGAAAACCTTTTTCTATTTTGATGCATATTGGAGCCTCCAGAAGAAATATTTATTGCAGTACAATCAATGATCATTCCTGTCATTCAGTTCACTATAATTAATAACTTGAATGTGATGAAGGTTCCACCTATTGCACGTTTTCCGTTCCTTCTCATGGGACGGGAACTGAATGAGTCAAAGGTCGCCTCTTCAGCACTTCTACCATGGAATCCATTAGTACAATCATGATATTAAAGGTAGATGAGAGCCCAAAAGAAAGAGATGACTGAAAATACCATGAATAAACTAAATCTTAAGACACATTGGTGCTGTAGATCTAATGAAGTCTGTAAGGATGTAAAATGAAGCCAGATGTCACCACACCTTCCTGCCTGCCCGCCTATTAGGTGTCTCTCACATGGACTCCACATGATCACCAGAGCTCCTAGCGGCAGAGGCCAGGGACATTGCGGGCCCACTATGTGGGTCAATCGGGGCTAATGGGTGCCCATGTATCCATGTCTCAACGATTAGGTTCACCCACAGCCTCTCCCACATCCAGATCTGCCAGCACCATAGAATCCCTCCTAGCACACCTGGCCAGCTGAGAGGTGGGAGTGGTCAATCTCCCTCCCCTGAGGCTGCCTCTCAGCTGAGAGGCATGCTAGACATCTCCCTCCCCTGTAGTCTCCCTCCCCCATGGCCATCTCTCACGTGAGAGGCGGGGAGGGAGACTATGGGGGGATGGGAGCTCTCTAGCACACTTTGCAGCTGAGACACAGCTGCCAGGGAGGGTGACTGTAGAGGGGAGAGAGATCTCTTAGCGACTCTCAGCTGAGAGGCAGGGGAGGGAGACTGCAGGGAGAAGGGCGATTTCTAGTGTGCCTCTCACATGAGGCAGGGAGGGAGACTGCAGGGGGGAGGGAGATCTCTAGCATGCCTCTCAGCTGAGAAGCAGCTGTGGGGGAGGAAGACCACTAGCACCACTGTGTGGAGGCTGCTGCAAGCACATGAAATGTAAGCAGGAGGCTGCCCTTTTATTAGGTTAGACATGTTAAACATGCACGTGATGGCTACCTGGGGGCTGCACTGACTGAACATGGACTCTGGCAGGTTATTGTCTCATTTGACTTTACCCCAAGACAGTTTCCTTTAAATCTATGGGCATTGTAAGATTTCCTTGCTCAATAGATGCTATGATCCAGCAGTTTTTCCATCCTGAACTTTTTGTTTTCAATTGTTTATTTATTTGAGGAACAGAAACAAATTTTTGTACACAAGACAAAGCAAGTTAGCAAGAACTTGGCATAGAAGTACAGCATGGAAGCTGGGGCTTGATCATGCAAACATCTTGAACAGTTGACAGTTTGAGGAACTGCAGAATGAAATATGGTCACTGCTGCAGACATATTTACATATAAAGTACTCTGTTTTCAAAACTAGAAAGCAACACTGATCTGCAGTAAAGATTATCCAAATTGAGGCAACATGGAATTACTGTCTATTTTGGGGTTTTATGGAGGGGGGGTGGGAAATCAGAAAAATAATTTTTGGTATTATTTCTATTTCAGATTAATAAATTTTACAATATAATTCCCATTGTAGAACAGTCCCATTCCCCAGTTTTTATTCTGAGATGATCTATCAGGAAAGCAAGCTTTCTTCTCCAGAACAGCATTCAAGGCCTAATTTATTTTATCACAAAAAGTTGTTCAACTATTATGGGAAGAGCCACAAACTTTAGTTCAGAAGTTACATCCCCATGAGGTAACATAGTAATAAAGCTATACATGAGACAGCCTCAACACCGACTAACAGCTTTAGAAAGTCTTGGGCTATGTCATTTATTAAAAGTCAATAGACATTTTGTAGTGTATTTCCTGAATTATTTTGATAAACTGAAGCAGCCACCAAGGAAGAGCAATGTCAAGAAAAGGTAGCTACAATGAGCTTTGCAGCAACCAGCTCATAATTCCTCTCAAGTACCATTCAATTTTGCTTGCTTAGGATATCTTTAGAGAATGATGTTCTCCAGAAAAAGACAGGAAGTTATAAAATATAAAGAAACAGCTGTGTACATATTTCCAGAATTCTCGTTAGCCACATTAGACATATGTTTTAAGCAGGTTTAGGGCTACAGTAAGTTCTACGTCAGGTGATTTTCTACATGACATAGTATTCAGGAGCTATTCGGATCTGTACAAATTTGTCCCTATTTCCATCCTTCAAGGGGGGGGGAAATTGTTAAGTGCCAAGAACTCCATTAGCAAACATTTCCCAGGAAATGTATTGCACCTTTGATAAATGAGAAGTTGAACGAGAAAGGGGTTGGAAACTCAGGACCAGCCTACTCATTACAAAAGTCATACTTTGCCACAAAACTCACAGCATGCATCACGTAGCTAAGACCTACATGGTCTTCCAACAGCCCAGAGGCTATTCCCTTCTAGTTCCAGCTATTTCTCTTATACTTCAGGTTTCTCTTATACTTCAGAAGTCTACTTCTCTTATACTTCAGGAAGAAGCCTTTAGGCTCAATGGTTTTTAAGAGCAATCTGCTACAGCACACCTACTAGATTCTGTAGGAAGATACTGAAATTCTGCTGAGTGTTCCCGAGTGTACATGGTGCTAAGAAGACTGTAGATGAGGCCTGTGGGATGTTATTTATAAACCGTGCATGTATGGAGTTCTTTGAAAGTCTTCTGTTCCTATGTTTTGAATTCTCAATTCACTGGGTGGGAAAGTGCTTCATTTAAAAAAAGTAAGAAGAATGCCAGTGTAATATCAAAAAATAAAACAAAAGTCAAATCTGCAACAGGTGTACTGCATAAATTCTGCCAGAAATGTAACTGAAGCAGAGGCAAAAAAACAAACAAACAAACAAACAAACCACACATTGAGAAGAAAGGTCAACTTCTAATGATAGAACAGACTCCCAAAAAATTCTCATTGGGATTGGTTGCCAACTGTTTGACAAATAAGGAAGAATTCCTATGTAAATGTGGTAGCTAGGTCATCAAAATCAAATCTCTTCCAGTTATAACGAGTGCAATCCTACGCCCTATGATAAAATGCGCCTATGCCGGGTGCAGATAACCCGCGCTGACACACATGTGCGCCCCCTGTGCAGCAAGATGCTGGGCGCAATGGGTTGCCCCTGCTGGCACGACATCCCCCCCGAGCCCACACACCCCGCAACCCGGCGGATGGAGCAGGAGCTGTGCCTGCTCCATCCCCTGGGCTGCGGGTGTCGGCAGGGGTGCCCCGTTGTGCCCAGTAGCTTGCTGCACAGGGGGCAAGCATTCGCCCATGTGCGCCTGCCACCTGGCTGGGTGTTACGCCAGCGGACCACATACGTGGCCTGTTGGATTGCACCCACAGACTACAAGCATCAACAATAGATTTTCATGTTACCAGAGACCCTGGTACTATGCTCCTAAAGCAAACTACTGAGAACACACTTTCTAAAACAAATCCAATGAAGTTTTCAGAGAAAAAATCTCACCCTGAGTTTAGTTATATTTCAATAAGGTTGTCAATCACTTTTGATAAACTAGAGAGTTGAATGTGGTGGTTATTTCCTTTCAACAATGATCTTTAGTACTAAGTATCATGACTGTGAAACTTAATAGCATTTAGTTACGGATCTGCATTTTGTAATTTCATTCCTATTTTTGTATAATTAGTTTACTGTATTGTATAGCGTGCAAGAAAGGTGCTCTATAAATAAAGCTAGATTTGGTAGCTTACCAGCAGAATGTACTATAATTCAGGATGCAGTGTCCAGACCTTTCATTATGGGCCACAGCAAGGCATGTTACACAGACAACATGCCTGGTCATGAGATGGAGGTTGCAAAGCAGCAGCTGCTCAGCTTGCAAGTTATGACCTTTTGGTTAGCAGTCTCAAAGCACAATTCAACAATCTTAAGGAAGAATTCAGATATTCCATCATTTTATCCAGAAAGGATAGTGTGGCAATCATCATTGCAGAATAGCATGGTTAAGGGGAAGTCATTCAGAAGACAGATGGGAAGTCCAAATATCTATTGGCCAAATCAGAAAGGGATGAAGAGAAGCCCTTGTTTTATTCTCCATTGTCTGTCACTACTCAGCCCAATTAAAAATCAAATAGCAAGTATATGCTATCCATAAATATTTGGCTGGAACATGTTTGCACAGTAAAAAACCTTGCATCCAGACCTGGATAAAGACAGACATTTTAGGCCACTGTTTTGTGCAAACTAGCTCCTGGTCTCATGCAATTTCATAAGAGTATCTTTCATTATTTTAGAAAAAGTAAATTTCTATCCCTTCTAGCTGTAAAAAGCTCGAAGAAAGTCACAGCAAGAATGTCTGCCTGACTATTCAAAGAGCCTGAAATAATAGCAGAGAGGTGTGAATTGTCCTGCCCATGTCAATAGAATGTGAATGCCAAAACCCATTGGGAAGAAGGCCCACACCAGCAGAAGCTTGTGGAGTTGTCTACAGGCAAAGGTTGAAAGCATGAATTTAAAATGATTGAGGGTGTTTTAAAATGAGATGCTACTCCGCATGACCAATCAGGAGCCACGCATCCAACTGCCCGTCTGAATGTGGAGCGCGCGGATGTGCACTTCCGCAAGCCTCAGAGCAACCACTCATGAAGCACTATCAGAAAATCCAGAGTGCTCCAGGGCCAACCAAATGTAGGGTGGCCGCCTCACAGCCGCCCGTTTGAAGTGCTCCCCACCTGAGTGGGTGCTCTGTGGCAGTACCACTCAGCGGCCATGGACAACCCACCCTCATCACCTTGCTTGTTTAAATACACCCTTAGTTAAAAGCAATACAAACACTTACTGCCATTTAGCCAGACTTACTTTGATATAGCTTAAAAAATGCAAGCCTCCACACAGAATTTTTGCATCGGTTCAATGTAGACAAGTTCTATGTGCAGCAGAAGTATAACATCACAGCAGACTTAGCCCACACATCTGAACAGACAGGAGGGAGTGGGGCTCCTGCCACGGCCTGCCAAATGCACTTGAGTAAAACTTTGTCCCAACCCTGAAAGGAAGGAAAAACCAACATCTTTGAATAATAAGAAAATTAATGCCACAGGTCTGTGTCTTCCTCATATTCATAGTTATCATGTAGGAATCCTACTGCTGTGGGAACCATAACACCTGGTTAATGAACTCACAAGCAAGATGTATAAACATAATGTCCTTATTTACATCTATCAAATCTATTTCCTCTTCCTAACCAAATAGAAATTTAAGAATTTGAATGACTTTTGTATTTAAGGAGTTCTGCTCTTTCCCTACAGCATACCAAGTATGCTCTTGGACAACACAAGAATTTCCAAAGATATGAATTCCCCTTTTCAGGTTTAATGATTAAAACAATCCTCATTTACATTTTTAATTATTTTTATTTTATTATTATTTGAATTTTTTATGCCACCTTTCCCACAAGACTCAGGGTGGCTTACAATCCATAATAATTAAAAACATTAAAATTCATGCAATAAAACATCTTCCCCACCAACTCCCATCCCTCCCCCACCCCTCAACCCTACCCAGAAACCCAACCAACCGCATTTATCCCTGCCTGCCAAACACGCTTTCAAATAAAAACATTTTGCACCGCCTTTGGAAGATGCCCAGGTTCAGGCTCAAGCAAACTTCCCAAGAAAGGGAGTTCCACAAAATGGGGGCAGCAACCAAGAACACCCTCCTGCGCAGCCCCACACCACAAACAAGGGTAACAGACGGTACCTGCAGGAGGGCACCCCCGGCCAACCGTAGGGGCTGCAAAGGAACGGGGTAGAATAGGCGGCCTTTCAGATATGTGGGACCCAGATCATTTAAAGGTCAAAACCAGTACCTTGAATTGTGCCCGGAAAGCCATAGGCAGCCAGCGCACACGTCAAAGCACTGGTGTAATGTGCTCCCAGTAACTCGTCCCCAAAAGGAACTGAGCTGCCGCATTCTGCACCAGCTGCAGCTTTCAAACAGTCATCAAGGACAGCCCCACGTTCAGCGCACTGTAGTAATCTAGTCTAGAGGAGCTCAAAACATGGACGACAGTAGCCAGATCTGAATCAGAAAGAAAAGGCCACAGCTTCCTCACCAGATGGAGTTGGTGAAGAGAGCTCCTGGCCACCATCACCACCTGACAATCCAGGCGCAGCGAGGGGTCCAAAGCACTCCAAGGCTGTGAACCCAAGTGACCAGAGGGGGCCAGACCCCATCAATGACAGATGTCCCAATCCCCTCCAAGTCACAAGATCAGCCAACCACCATCACTTCAGTCTTGTTAGGATTCAGTTTCAATCAGCTCACCCTCATCCAGTCCCCAACTGCAGCCAGGCATCAGGTAAGCACCAGGACTGCAGGACCTGGGTCGGATGAAAAAAGAGGGGTAGAGCTGAGTATCAGCAGCATGTTGATGACATGTCACCCCAAACCTCCAAATGACCTCACCCAGTGACCTTAGATACACACTGAACAAGAGGGGAGACAGAATAGAACCCTGAAGGACACCACAGGGAACGTCCCAAGGAGAAAATGAGCACTCACCCATCACCACCCGCTAGGAGCTCCCTGACGGGAACGAGCAGAACCACTCAAGAGTGGTCCCTCACACCCCTGCCGATTCCCACAGTCGTGCCAACTTGTATCAATGTGCCAATGTGCCTCACGATCAACTGTATCAAAGGCCACAGAAAGATCTAACAAGATCGACCAGGTAGAATTCCCCTTGTCCATCTCCAGGTACAGGTCATTTGACCAAAGCCACAAGCACAGTCTCTGTGCCATACCAAGGGTGAAAACCTGACTGAAATGGGTCCATGAAACCAACAGCATTGAGATGTGTCTGGAGCTGTCAGGCAACCAAAAAAAAGGGAAGGTTAGAGACAGGTCAATAGCTGGCTGGGGTGTCAACAGTCCAGAGGTTGTTTCTCAAGCAGGGGGCGGGCCACCACAGTTTTAAGGGCATCCAACACCCTCCCCTCCTGAAAGGAGGTGTTGACAACCCGAGCCAACAATGGCCCAACGTCTCCTGACTGACTTTCACCAGCCAGGACAGGAAAGGGTCTAATTCACAACTGGTTGCCCTCATCTCAGCTGCCCCAAGCTGTTACAGGAGGGGCGGGGTATAAATGCTTTAAATAAATAAAAAATAAATAAATCTACCCAAGTACCTCCCCCACTTTGGTGGGCGATAACAATTGAAACTGATCCAAACAAACAGGACTAGACTGAGCTACCATAACCCCAAACTCTGACTCTGCAGTTGAAATGGTGGCACCCAAGTTGTGGTGAATATGAGCAATTTTGTCTGCAAAATAATTAATACAAATGTCACAGCGGGCAATAGATGATTCCATTTCCTGGCAAAGACAGGCTGTGCTAACCAGGCCCCTCACAACCCGGAACAGCTCCACTGGATGACACTTTGCAGATGCTATGAGAGCGGAGAAGAAAGCTTTCTTCACCGCCATCACAGCCATGACATAGTCCTTCAAAAACAATCTATGCCGCAATCAGTCATCTTCAGCATGAGTCAAGCGCCACCTCACTCTAACCCCCTACCTTCCCGCTTCAACCGTCTCAGGTCCTCCATAAACCAGGGGGATCTGTGCTGACAAAGCTGTGACAGCAGATACCTGGGTGCAAGATGTCATTCCACAAGGTGACCAGGTCATTGACAGAGCTGTCAAGGCCAGTGGGTATATCCCCCAGAGAATTCTGAAAACCAATTAGATCCATCAGTCTCCGGGGGTGGACCAACCTAACTGGTCCACCAACCAGATGAGGGCATAGGAGGGCCAGGATCTGGGCCTTCAGGAAGTAACGATCCAACCATGACAACGGTGCTTTAACACCACCCCCAATAATCGGAATCCCTGTCTCCAGGCTGGTGCAAAACATCAAATCCAATGTGTGACCCGCCTCATGCATCAAGCCTGATATTATTTGCAATAGGCTGGCCATGAACTCCTGCTCCGCCCCTGAAAAGTTGGCCTTGGCGTGTATGCTGTCATCACCCAAGACAATAAGTCTAGGTGATCTCAATACCACCTCTGAGACCAGCTCAGCTAGAGCAATCAGGGAATCAAGCGTGCAGCAGGGTGGTCGGTACATCAAAGGATCCCGAATCTACCCCCGGCCAAATCAGCACAAGGTTGACACACACTATATCGGATGAGTTAGGCACGCGATACCTCCGAAAGGTCAAGGTATCTTTACAAACCACAGCCACTCCGTCCCATCCCCCAAGCCTTGGCTGATGCTGCACCAAGTACCAGGCCGGCACCATCTGGGACAATACTGACCCAGATGCCTCGTCCAGTCAGGTCTCCATAATGCATATGAGGTTGGCGGCCTCATTCCAGATTAAATCGTGGATGACAGATGTTTTATTCGCCACCGACCTCGCATTAAGCCGCATCACTGTCAGCTCACGGGCCCTAATGGCCTAAACAAACAAACAAACAGATATCCCAAGACAGGGGGAGAGTGGGATAAGGGAATCGACAACGCATCTCTCTCCCTAAAGCACCGATGATCTACCTTCCCTCCCCGTACCTCCCCATACCCAACACGACCCCAATAGCTCCCCATTCTCCTCCCTCCCCAGAAGGCTCCCCCTCTCCAGCTCCCGATTAACATTGCCCTCTCCCCAGAAATGACGACACTCAAGGAGCCCATAAGGGCCATGGGGAGGGGGTAGCCGAAAAGGGACCCCTGAGCTCAGTATCCCCAGAGGCAAGCTGGCATGGGAACCCCTTCCCTCATCGTACCCATACCATACCCCAAATCCCTCTCACCCTCCTCCCCCATGCTTACGCTCCCCCCTCACAGGGGGGCTGGAACACTCCCTCTCACTATTTCCCCCATGCTTGTACCACACCTCTCAAAGGGGGGCCAACACATTCCTTCCCACCCTCTCCCCCCAAGTCCATACCCTCCCCTCACACTGGGGGCCCAAGGCTCTCCCTCCCACCTTCTCCCCTGCCATACCCCTCCCCCCCAACCCTGCGTATCCCCCTCTCTCTCTGGGAGGCATTTACATGGTGCTAAGAATGCTATGTGGAACTTGGAAATACACACGTTAGGCAATAAAAAAGCAAGGGAAAAAAAGAAGATAATTCTTGTCCCAATATTTATAAATTATTCAAAAACAACAGATGTTGGCCAAAAATATAAACGTTGTCCATTTTTCTAATGTCAAGAATTTTTAATGTAAACATTTCCTTGGAGAGTTACGGACCCACAGGGCAACAACATTAATAAAAAGAGCAAGAGGAAAGTAAAGCTGGATGCTTTTATTTTCATTTTCATTTCTGAATCAAACAGAAGTATTATAGACTCATGAAATACATGAAAACAGATGCAGAGGCATTTCCCTCATCTTTTTTTACTATGTTCACACTTAAAGGTACTTCAAGTAGTAGTTTTCATCGTTCAGCAAAAAGCAAAATTGAGCCAAGCAGTTCCCCACTGTCACCCATGCAACTGAATTTTGTTAGTTCTACATATTTCATACGCCCACTTGAGTACAACTGGAGTCTTCTGATTTGAGTTCTACATTTTTATGAGATATTTAATGAAAAGTGAATTAGATAATTTTACTACCATTACAAACATTTTAGAGCTTTTATTTAAGGGGAAGGAAAGAGATCCAAACCTAAAGATTTCTTCCTGTTTTATTGCCATCAGATATCACTGAAATGTTCAGCCCTGCTATTCCACAAATATCTTCTTTTGATAATGTGGTGACCAACATCACATTTTGTGGAACAGTTCATAAAGCACTTTAAGAGAAAAGAAAGCTGTTGTGCGCACCAAGTGTAAGCATAGACAAACTATTAAGTTCATAAGAATACTAATGTCAATCCTCTCCCTTGCCACCAATACTCTTGCCTCATCTCACACATAACATTCCTCTAAAATCATTTAAAGCATGCTACTTGATTATTGATTGAGCAAAGAAAAGGGAGTCTGTTTCATGCAGATCTGCCCTGAGGCCATTTTTAAATGGACCAGGCTGGGAGGCAGGAGCGCACACGGACTTCTGGTGAGTGGGGCAGGGGGTTCACACTGCGGAGAATGGGTGTACACCCATGCACCACCCATTCATGCCCCCATCTCCCTGCATGGAGCAACCCGGGGTTTTCCCAGTTGCTCCATGCGGGGGGATGGGTGGGAATGGGTGGAGGTGCATGGGTTGCCCAGAAAGCTCCCACTGACAGGCTTTGGCACACGTGTCTGCTGGGTCGACATACATGTTAACGTCTCATCTAAAAATGGCCTGAGACCCCTTTGTTTGGAAGTGGTGCATTGAGGAGGCAGCTAGTGGAATAAGAAGACTACGCAATATAAACCATGACTCCTTCACAGAGCTTACTCATTTGGTTAGGAAACTCCCTTCTCCGATATTCATTTAAATACTGTTTCCAATAACAGACACCTAGTCCCTTTCACTACTCTTTTATCACCCTTGGGGATTAATTTTAAGGCTCTCTGGCTAGGTTTATCCTAAGCATTTTGAGGAAATATCCCACTTTTGCACAACCACCAGAAGAAGCCCATTAGTGCTGGCACAGACAGGCAGCAACTGGTATTTCTAACCACCATACTATGCAAGTTTAGACAAGGTTCACAAACAAGGTAGTAAAAGGGCCCCCTCCACATCAGTACTTATGGATCTGAAACTGCAATAGTGTCTTGTGGGACACAAATACCTACACATACATTTTTACACTCCCCACCTATTCACCCTGAATTAATTTTAAGATCCTGGAGCATGTGAAAGTATGTACTTTAGCATCAAGATTAGTTTTAAACGGGGGTGGCGAGCATTAGTCTCTACACAGGGACTAAATGTAAGGCCAGATGTTAGCGTCTACAGAAGAGGAAGAAAAAGTTATTAAAGTTTCTTCCCAACAATGGATTTAGGAGTTATGTAGAAGGGATCGTAGTTTAAAGTAGATGGGGAAGGGGTAGTACTATAGTCTCTTCTCACACCCTGATTTCGGGCGTGAGGGTAGGACTGCCAGTTAGCCAATATTTCAAAGGGAAATCCTTTATTTTGGAACACCTTAGCTCCACCGTGTCACTTACTTTAAATTTGGATCTGTCCCACAGATGAGACAGTGTTAGTTTAGGTCTGTTTGAGGAGTGGGGAGAGGGCAAGAGAGGGGATAGCAGAGTCTCTCTCTGGAGACCGACTCGAGGAGCGGGGTCGCTCGCTCGCTTTCTAGGGACTACTCTACGAACTGAGCGAGGGATGTTAAGAGGCTTTCCGTGAAGACAGATCTGGGGAGGAGTAGGTGGGAGAGGTTGTTACACTCTCTCCCCAGGGATTCATTTGCTTTGGGGAGTTGATAAGAGAGAGAAGTTGGCGGGGGAGTTGATCTTTGGCGGGCGGGGGGGGGTTTGCTTACAGTCTCCTTGGGCCCCACTCGGTTGCCCGGGCTCCCCCCGCAGGCGGCCCAGCCGGGGAGCCGAGGGGAGACAATGGACACGATGACTTCACCCTCCAGCAATGTGAGGAGCAGTCACGGCCGCCGCCTGCTCGGCGCTTGCAGCTCCCCTCCGCCAGCGCTACCTCCGCCCACCCTGCTCCACGACCCCCTCCCCCCCCCGCCGCCGCCTAGGGCTGAGGGGGGCTCCCTCCACTTCCCTCTCCGGACGCCGGCTCCCCGGTCCCTAGCGGGGACCCAGCCTCGTCCAGCGGCTCCCCCGCAGCTCGCCCCCAATACCTTTTGCTTGGCAGCTGTCGCTAACCCGCTCCGCTCGGCTGGGCCCAGCCCCGCGCAAGAAGCGTTGCTCTGTGGAGAGGGGAGGGACCGGGGCGGGCTAGGCTGGGCTGAAGGGAGGCGGCCCCGAATGGTTCTTTCCCGAACTCCCCCACGCGCTGAGCTCACACGCACGGCTGGCTGGCTGGCTGGGCTCCCCCTCCCTGCAGCCGCCGACAGTGACTCAAGGGCCGCGGGCGGAGGGTATGGAGCTGCCTCCAGCCTCCAAGGAGAGGCAGCTCGGGGGCCGGGTTCCCTCTCAGCCCGTGTGGGGACTGGTCCCAGGCCTCGCTCGGGCAGCTCCCAAATCACACAACAATCAAGAGATTCCAAAACCACGAGAGTCCTCCCCCCCCCCCCGGATTCTTTTTATTCTTAAAGCCCTTTCGGCTTTTCCCCGTAAGCACGAGCTGCGCCGGAGCGGAGACTTCTCTTTTAAAAGGAAAGCTGTGATTCAGGCGGCCAAAAATTCGCTGAAGTGCACACTACTGGCGATACCCACATCTTATCGAAACGCGTGTGCGTCCATCCCTTTGACTTTGGGGACCTATTTGTCTATAAATGGGACTAGATTAATCTATTTTCAGCAGGGATGTGAATATAATGCAGGCTCGTTTTGTTAAGCTCTCTTGTCTATCCATAGGCATCGTGCTGCTTTTAGATATATCCTGGTGTGTCCCACACACACTCACTACATTGCTTCACCACACTGTATGGTTGATTCCCTTTGGATTAACTCATAAAAAGGAGGTAGCAAAAGCCACTTTGGAGATTTTAGCTCTCATCAGGCAATACTCTATTTTGTGCCAAGCAGCCTAGAGCTAATTTATAGACACCCCCTTTCCCCCCGCGTTGTATCTTGGCCCTTTCTTGCTGTAATGGAAAACAAAGGAGGGAAGGGGAATTGCTTTCCTTCCAGAGGGGGTTTTGAGCAACGTTAATATTAAATTATCCAAGCATGTAACTGACTTACTTGAACACTGTTCAGGGAAGCCACACTTTTGCCAGCAGCAACAACACAAACTAATTATTTACTATTCTGTGGACTTTATACCCATTAAAAAGTAAAAGTGTAGTGAGAGGTAGGAACAATTGAAGCACTTCTGCTGGGTGCTTATTAGCCTGCTGGAAATTAGAAAATGCTGATTATATGCTGCAAAGTATTCAGTTTATGCTGCAAGTCTTCCCTCTTGTTACTTTAAAATAACTTTCAGAATTGTTTTTTAAAAATCTCGTTTCCTCTTCCTACATCCTCCAGTTGATTTCTCCTTGGATCTGGTGTGTGGCAGAATAATGTCCAGCCCTGTCCCTGTTTCTGAGATGCAGGGGAGCAGTTGCTTTCTAACAAAACTACTCAAAATAATAATTATTTTTGCACAATGTTTTATATTTATTTATACAGGGATTTTTATCCTGCCCACTCCCACCTCTGGCAGCTCAGGGCAGCTTACAATAAAAACAGTAAAAACAAGAAAATACAATAAATAACAATATAAAATGAATCTAAAAGCTCTCTAAGTCCAAAACAACTCCCCTTCCACTACCCATCTCCCCGACCAAAGGTCTGTCGAAAAAGCCAGGTCTTACAATGGCGCCTAAAGGAGGGGAGATCCAGGGAAAAGACAGATCTCTACCGGAAGGGAGTTCCACAGCTGCCAAGAACACCCTTTCTAACATCACCTCTCTCCCCCCCCCCCCCACTGCACATGGGGGACTTCAAGAAGGCCACTCCCCGCTGACCATAGGGGCCGATCTAGAACCCGGGGAGTGAGGTGGTCCCACAGATAGGTGGGACCCAGGCTATTTGGGCTTTATAGATGAGAACCAACACCTTGAATCAGGCCCTGAAGACTATAAGCAGCCAGTGCAGCGAGCGAAGCACAGGTGTTATATGCTCACAGCACCCCATCCCCATAAGGAGATGGTCTGCTGCATTCTGCACCAGCTGCGGTTTCCGAACCATCGCCAAGGGTAGCCCCATGTAGAGCGCATTACAATAGTTCAGTCTCGAGGCGATGAAGGCATGGACAATGGTGAACAGATCAGAGTCCAAAATGTACAGCCGAAGCCGCCATACCAGATGTAATTGGCAAAAGGCACTCCTTACCACAGATACCACCTGGACATCCAGGCGGAGCTGTGAATCAAGGAGTACCCCCAGAATACAAACCTGAGGGACGAACCCCATCAGTGATGCGGACCTCCACCCCCATGGCCCTTCCCCACTAGCATCACCCCCATATTTTCAGGATTCTGCTTCAGACAGCTCATCCTCATCCAATCCCCCACAGCTGCGAAACACTGGGTAAGCAACAAGACTGGTGGGACCTGGGTCAGCTGAAAACGAGAGGTACAGTTGGGTGGAATCAGCATATTGATGACACCGAACACCAAACCCTCTCACGGCCTCACCTAAAGGCTGCACAGACACACTGAGTAGGAGAGGACAGAATAGATCCTTGCGGGACACTACACGTGAGATCCCGGGGGGAGGAAGAACAGACCCCCACAGTACCACACACTGAGTCCTTCTGGCCAGGAAAGAGTGGAACCATTCAAGAACAATGCCTTCCACCCCAGCGTGGTTCTGCAGGTGAGCCACCAGAATCTCATGGACAACTATATCAAAAGCAGCCAACAGATCTAACAGGACCAAAAGGGTAGACCAACCCTGGTCTAATACAGCAAAGGTTGTCAACCAAGGCCAGAAGCGCAGTCTCAGTGCCATAACCCAGACGAAAGCCAGACTGTGAGGGATCCAGAAAACTGATCTGATTCAGATGTACCTGAAGCTGCCGAGTCACCACCCGTTCAATAACCTTCCCTAAAAAGGGAAGGTTAGAGAACGGCCGATAGCTGGCCAGGGAGTCAACGTCAAGAGATGGTTTCTTGAGCAGCAGGTGCACTATGGCCTCCTTGAGGCACCCAGGGACCCTGCCTCCTGAAGGGAGGCACTGACTACCCCAGCCAGCAATGGTCCCAATGTCTCCCAGCTGACCTTGACCAGTCAGGATGGGCATGGATCTAGTTCACAGAACGTGACCCTGATCGACCCCAGGACATCCTTGGCATCAGCAGACGACACAAACTGGAACTTATCCCACAAAACAGGACAAAGTGGGGCATTCATTACCTCTGGTTCCCCTAGTGTATTAACTGCAGCATCAAAACAGTGGTGAATGTGAACAATTTTGTCCACAAAATAGTCAACAAACTTGTCACAGTGAGTGCTGGAGGACTCCAGCTTCAGGTTGAGGCAGGCCCAACTGACCAGCCCCTTCACCACCCAGAAAAGCTCAGCTGGATGAAACTTTGCAGATGCTATGAGGGCAGCAAAGAAACCCTTCTTTGCTGCCCGCACAGCCACAGCATAGGCTTTAAAACTGGCTCTATGCTGCAACCTGTCATCTTCAGTACGGATCCAACACCACCATCGCTCTAACCGCTGCCCTTCCTGCTTCAGCCAATGCAGATCCTCCATGTACCGCGGGGATCTGCACCGCCAATGCGCCGGAAGCGGATGCCTAGGAGCCGACCGATTGATGGCCTCAGCCAGCAAGGTATTCCAGCACACTACAAGGTCATCAAGAGGTCGACTGTCGAGATTGGAGGGTATCTCCCCCAGACCATTCTGGACCTCTCAGGTTCCATAATTCTCTGGGGGCAGTCCATTCGAACAGGTCCTGGACCTTTCTGAAGGCCAACATGCACCAGGAGACAGACTTGCAGTAGGTAATAATATCTCCATGACAAGGGGACCAAAGAAACATCCCCCACCAATGGATCCCCCACCTTGAGGCCAGTGCAAAACACCAGTCCAGTGTGTGCGCCCCACTCCCATGTGTCGGGCCAACCAGGTGGAGGCTGTGGTGAAGAGTGCCTTCCACCAATTACATCTGGTGTGTCGGCTTTGGCCGTATGTTTCGGACTCTGACCTGGCCACCATCATCTATGCCTTCATCACCTCTAGGCTTGACTACTGTAATGTGCTCTACGTGGGGCTACCCTTGGTGACGGTACAGAGACTGCAGCTGGTGCAGAACGCAGCGGCCGTCTCCTGGTGGGATTGGGCTGCTGGGAACATATTACACCGGTTCTTCAGTCTCTGCACTGGTTGCCTGTAGTCTTCTGAGTCCAATTCAAGGTGTTGGTGCTCACCTATAAAGCCCTAAACGGCTTCGGCCTAACCTATTTGCGGGACCACCCCCCCCAGGTTCTGGATCAGCCCCTGTGGTCATCAGGAGGTGCTCTCCTGGAGGTCTCCCGAGTCTGCTGGGGGCCATGATGGAGAGGGCCTTCTTGGTGGCTGCCCCATGGCTGTGGAACTCCCTGCTGGTGGAGGCCCGTTTGGCCCTGGATCGCCCCTCATTTTGACGCTGTCGTAAGACATAGCTGTTCTGCCTGGCTTTTGCGGGGGAGGATGGGTAGGGTGGTGGGAATTAGGGATGGGCGAACACCGTTCGGTAGTTCAGTGTTCGGCCCGAACTCGGCCTGTTCGGACAACCGAACACGAACACGAACGCACCGAACGGACCGAACACCGAACACTGAAATGGCGAACACACCGAACCGAAC
>QEPC01010776.1:300800-320864 GCA_003113815.1 Sphenodon punctatus
CCCCCCCCCCCCCCCGCAGCAGCGACTGAATTATAGTGAAGGCTTGTACCCCCAGAAAGGACCATATTCCCCGACCATGAAGGGAAGCGGGGGCAGGAAAGGGAATGGCCCAGCCAAGAAGACCCTGACAAAACGAGTTGAGGAGGTGCTGGAAGCCCTCCAGGCGTGGATGGCAAGGTGCGAGGGGGTTCTTAATACCCTGGCCTCTGACCATGAGGGTGGCAACCCGGGTGACTCGCGGGGAGAACGGGCATTACTAGAAGGGGGCCCATCAGGCCCGGTAGAGGCCCCAGGGCGAGATCGAAGTACGGAAGCCGAAGGGCTTCAAGGGGAGTTGGACCCTAGTGAACCAGAGGGTGAGGAGAGCCCAAGGGTGAGCTGGATGGACCCTGGTTCAGAGCGACGTGAGGCGCCCCGGACCGGGGTCAGAGCAAGCACATGCACGGTGCAGCCGCCTGTCTGTTTCCTGCAGGAAGCGGGGGTCATGGAGGGAGCATCCCTGGGAGGCCCACCTCCCCCCCCGCAGGGGAACAGGCGGGGGTGGAGGGCAGCTGGACACGGCAAGCTGGGCATCGCCCAGCAAGGCCTCCCTCCATGCCCAGGCGGGGGGGAAGGCACCATTTGTCGCCAACTAGGGACCAGGAGGGGGAACATCCAAGTCAGAGATCATGTGGAGATCAGCTTGCCGCCGTACTGGAGACCCTCAATGAGTTCATGGGCCGATTCATGGCGCTGGAAAGGAAGGTAGTGGAAATGGCGGAAGGACGTCAGGCGGCACTGACGGGACGAGACTCCCAGGATCGAGGCAGGACGAATGAGCAGGAGTCAATGGAGCAGGTGGTGCAGAGTCATGGGCTGCCTCTGGGGGCAGGGGTAACAACTTCGGTGAACATCGGCGCTAGCACCAGCCAGGAAGCTACAGATAGGTGTCTGCAATGCACCCCCTGCCAATGCGGGTGTGGAAGGGGAAGTGGCAATGAGAAAGCTGCTCAGACAGGTACAGCAGGCCAGAGATGGCTGGGCTGGGTAGGATCCTGGGTCACATGGCCCGGAAACGAACCCGACAGGGCGCAGGAGGCCTCACGATTGGCACTAGAAGCAAGGGGTGGGAACAGCCAAGGCAGGGAAAATGAAAGCCCAATAGCTGGGGAGTGCTCAGTGTGCTGCCCCAGGGTCGAGCAGGCAATGATGGCCCGCGCAGAGCTGGGGACATGGGCGGCTCTGGGGGCGCCATCAAAATATGAAAGGGGGATATGAAAGGGGGAATATGTAGATGTCTTCTCCCTGTTATATACGGAGCCTGTGCCTGACTCCAATAATAACGAGAGGGAGAAGGAAAAGGAGCGCTTTAAGCATCCTAAAATTGACAAAAATTGGGCCAATTGGTCAGTGGCCTTCTCTGTGTTGTTGTGGGTCATGATACAGGCGACACCCGATAGGGCAGCAGAATTGCTTAAATACCAGGATATTGTGCGCAGGGCCTATGACACCAGTAACCCGGGGGCATGGCTCTGCTACGATGAGGGTTTTCGTAAAAGGGCGGCGATCACTCCATGGCTTAGGTGGGATGTTTATGCACAGGACCTGTGACTAGAGTGCATGTCTAACATGGCAGGGGCACACAGGACAGACAGTGGTTACTAGGGGCGGGCCCGGTACCAGTACCGGTACACCGGATTTTACCGGTTACCGGTTTCACAAAAACCGGATTCCCGGATTAAATCCGGTATACCGGTACCGGATTTAATCCATTGCTTTCAATGGGGCGCTGTGTCCCCATTGAAAGCAATGCAATCAATTAAAATTAATTCCCTCCCCCTCCCAGGCTGCGCGGGTGGAAGGGGGGACACCCCCCACCCACCCTGCCCAGCCTGGCTTTTTGTTGTAAAAGATAGAACAGCAACAGAGTGAGACCCCGAGGCGAGCCCCCCCCCCAGCACCAGCGGCCGCGGCGTCCCCGCAGCCGCAGGTAAGTATGACCCGATCCCTGGGGGGGGTGGGGGTGTTTAACACCCCCACCCCCCCCAGGGATCACCCCTACAGCGCGCTTGCCGCTTACCTTGGGGAGCTCCGGCGGCGGCGGGCGGCCCGGCGGCTTCAGCGCCGGCTGTGGCTGCCGGCGTCAGGACGCTGTAGGCCTTCCGGTGCACTTCCGGGTTTCACCGGAAGGCCTAGAACGTCCTGAAGCCGGCAGCCACAGCCGGCGCTGAAGCCGCCGGGCCGCCCGCCGCCGCCGGAGCTCCCCAAGGTAAGCGGCAAGCGCGCTGTAGGGGTGATCCCTGGGGGGGGTGGGGGTGTTAAACACCCCCACCCCCCCCAGGGATCGGGTCATACTTACCTGCGGCTGCGGGGACGCCGCGGCCGCTGGTGCTGGGGGGGGGGCTCGCCTCGGGGTCTCACTCTGTTGCTGTTCTATCTTTTACAACAAAAAGCCAGGCTGGGCAGGGTGGGTGGGGGGTGTCCCCCCTTCCACCCGCGCAGCCTGGACTCGGGGAGGGTTTTTTTAAAAAAAAACTGTTTGGCTGGGGCTTTAATTTTTTTTACATTGCAGCCATTTAAAAATGGCTGCAATATAAAAAAACCGGCACACTGAAATCCGGTACCGGGGCCGGATTACCGGGCCGAATCCGATAATGCCGGTATGCCCGATACCGGCATTATCGGATACCGGATTCTACCGATTTCCCACCCCTAGTGGTTACACCTTAGCGAAGGGTGGAGTGGCCCCCATGAATGAACTCTTTCGGTCCGGAGGGCGCCGGGGTAGCCAAAGAGGAGGGACTTGTTGGGATTTCAATGGGTCTGGGGGTTGCGCCCACTCCCCGTGCCGCTTTAGGCACGCTTGTTCGCACTGTGGGGGAGGACATCCTGGGGTTCAATGTAGTTGGGTGTGATCATCCCTCTGCCGACAGCAGGGGAAGTCAGGTGCAGGGGGCCCACAACAGCAAGGAGGAGCAAAGGGCTCCAACCCCGGTCAATCATAGGGCACTGGCGCAAGCGCTGACGGGTTGCCCAATGGTAGGTGAGGTGGACTATGTGGTATCGGGGTTCCGAGACGGATTCGTCATACCGGCAGAATTCACACAGGCTAGGATTTGTGTGAAGAACCTGCAATCTGTGTGCGGGAAAGAAGACGTGGTAGCCGTCAAGCTTAGAAAAGAGCTGTCGGAGGACCGCATAGCTGGTCCTTTTGCAACGCGTCCTTTCCCCGACCTACATGTCTCCCCATTAGATATAGTGCCCAAGAAGCAAGAAGGGGAGTTCCGCCTCATTCATCACTTGTCCCATCCGAGGGGACGGTCAGTGAATGATGCGATTCCCCTGGAGTTCTGCTCCATACGATATGCTTCATTGGACATAGCAATAGAAATGGCACGGGAATGCGGGAAGGAAGCGCTGCTGGTGAAATGCGATATTAAATTGGCATTTCGCCTGCTGCCGGTTCACCCTGCTTGCTTTAGGCTACTAGGGTTCCAGTTTGGAGGCCAATATTTCTACGACAAGGCAATGACCATGGGGTGCTCGATATCTTGTTCGGCCTTTGAGCGTTTTAGCTCCCTCCTGGAATGGCTAGTTCACCATAGGACACGGTCATGATATATTATTCACTATATCGATGACTTCATGTTTTTAGGGGGCGCTGGAACAGGAGATTGTGAACGGGCCTTGGAGAGTTTTCAGAGTTTAGCCTGTGAGCTGGGCATCCCTTTGGCCCTGGAAAAGATGGTGGTCCCAGCCACGGTTTTGACGTTTTTAGGAATTGAGCTAGATACCAATGAGCAGGTGTCACGCCTGCCGCTGGACAAGTTAGCAGCCCTTGTGGAGGATATTGACGGCCTTCTGGGGTGGTCGAAAGTAACAGTCAGGAAGCTGCAAGCATTTTTGGGTAGTCTCAATTTTGCATGCAGGGTAGTGGTGCCGGGTTGGGCATTTTTGTCACAACTTTATGACAGGGTGGGCAGTAATAGGCCAGGGCACTGCCATGTTAGGATCACGGCTGAAATGAAAGAGGACCTGCGGAACTGGCGCCACTTCCTCCACACTTTTAATGGTATTAGTATATGGAGACAGAAGTAGTTATTGGAGGCAGAACTGCAGGTGCAATCCGACGCGGCCAGGTCCTTGGGCTTTGGGCTATACTGGGTGGGCAGATGGTGCGCAGCACCATGGCCTGAACAATAGGAAGGAGTGACAAGGGACCTAACTTTTCTTGAACTCTTCCCTATAGCGTTAGTAGTTAGACTGTGGGAAAGGGAGTTCGCAAACAAAACTATACTGTTTTGGTGCGACAATCTTGTGGTGGTCCAGATGCTGAACTCGATGTCATCCCATTCCAGGAGGGTGATGGGGTTGGTGAGAGCGTTTGTACGGCAGTGCCTTGGCAGTAATATTTTATTCTCAGCCAGGCATATCCCGGGCCTTTTGCAACGGGAATGCCGATGCACTCTCTCGCCAGCAGATGGAGCGATTCAGGCAGTTGGCGCCAGCGGCCAGAAGGGACCCAGAGGAGCTCCCTCAAGGGATCTGGAGCATTGGACTATAGAGATGTTGAAAGCAGTGCAAGGATCACTGGCGCCTCTCACTCAGTCGGCTTACTCACAAGCTTTGGGTGAACTCCAAAACTTTCGGGAAGAGAAGGGCTGGGGGACGCAGTTCCCGATCACGGAGATTCAGGCCATAAAATTTGCAATTGACCTAAAAAGAAGAGGTTTGGCGCCTCGGACAATTTCTGGAAAATTAGCAGCCGTAGCATTTTATAATAGGCTGGCAGGTTTCTCATCCCCCAGTGCGGGTTTTTTAGTTAGGAGAATGTTAGAGGGATGGCGAAGGGAATTTCCGCAAGGGGTGGACACTAGGCAACCTATTACCCTTGAAAGATTATGGCAGTTATGCTTGCAGCTTAAGGACATGTGTTTTTCCTGTTTTGAATTAATAACATTTAATAGCTTATTCAAGATTGCTTTTTTCGGGGTATTTCGACTTAGTGAAATTACGGCTGCCACATCCACAGATCAAAGGGGATTCGTGGTTGGCAAAGAGGACATCCAGGTGGGTACCGAAGGAGTGGCGATATTGCAAAGTGGACCTGTAGGACAAGGGTAGTTCAGAAAGCAGAGTGGTGGTAGGGGAGGACTGGCACTGGTAACCAATGCTTGTCTTTCTTAGGAAGTGAACTGCTATCACGGCACCAGAGAGTCGTGATCGTCGGCCACAGTATGGTCTACTGGGCCGGGAAACGAGTGGGGCGCTCGTATTGGGGAACCCAGCTGGGCCTGGGTCATCTGGCTGAGGTGACGTGGAGAGGAAGAAGCGGGATGAGATGGGCTCAGTTCCTGTCGGTGGTCCACCCACTGGCAAAAAAAGTGCATCCAGACGTATTGGTAGTGCATTTGGGGGAGAACAATCTACCAGTGGAAATGGGTTTATACCTGGTCACCAGCATAAAGAGGAATTTGTGGGAAGTCAGGTGACTCCTCCCAAACACAAGGTTTGTCTGGTCTGAGATGCTAGAGAGAATACGATGGAAGAATGCCGTGCGCCCAAGTAGAGTCGATAAGGCTAGGAGGAAAGTAAACAAAGAAGTGGAAAAATTGGTGGCTGATATGGGTGGACATACGATTAGGCACCTGGGGATTAAGTTCTCCTGGCCCGGGCTGTTTAGGCCTGACGGGGTCCACCTGTTGGATGAGGGGCTTGAGCTATATTTGATAGCAATACAGCAAAAGTTGAGCCTTCTTTTGGGTGAGTTGGGGGTGGGGGGCCGAGACTAGCCAAGCAACACTGGCAGTCTCTAGTGGCAGGGGTCCGGCAAGTTAGTTGAGTTAGAGGGTAGGGATAGCCTGTTGCCAGGTCATCTCCTTAAGAGATGGGGAGCCCGTGAATGCTAGAGCTTGCCTGGCCAGTATCGCGCAGGACCCAGGAAGGGGGGTGGGCCGGGTCAACGGACCTTAGGACAGGGACGGTCCAGGGTCCTCGCCAGCTGCCCTCAATTCCTTCCTTGGGTCACGGTAGGTGGAGGCCTCCTGATCCAGCTGGGGGCAGCCGGGCAGGCGTGGCATTGCAGCAGCTATAATTAACATTGTTGTGGTACTGAGGAACATCAGACCGCCTTTAAGTTTACTCTACCCAAGTTGTTAGTTAGCAGTTAAGGTTGACAGGACCTGGAGGGGCAAAGCCCCCTCCTCCCTGACAAGGTTAATAAAGTTTGGTGCGGCCTGATTTACTCCATAAGAATGGTGTCCGTGTCTTCTTTCAGGGTGGGGGACAACACCTCATTTCTCATGTCACTGGCAGCTTGCTCTCACAATTAAAAAAAATTACTAAGTCCCTAACTTGGTTGCACCTTGGTATATCATTCACATGACAAGTGATAATATCCTGGAGCAGGTGTCAAAGTATATACTCTGGAATAATGAGGAGTACATAATCCTCTTTGCTTTCTGAATCGAAGTACCTTGTAATGTGAACCCTTTCTGTGTTTGGTTGGTGAACGCAGTATATCAAAACATTCCCAGGCTGCAACATACAGTGCAATGCAACATTTAGATTGTAAGCTCTTGGGCAGGGACCATGTCTATCTTATTTTCTGTAAAGCATCAGCTACATCGCTGGCATTATATAAATGCTTATAATAATAATAATAATTAATTAATTAATTAATAATGAATAATACAGAATACAGGATATACAGGATATAATGAATACAGGATATAATGACCCGGTAGGCGAGTTCACATATTTGGGGCCCTTGGGCTCTAGTGTGGTTGACTTCATTATGGTGTCCCCCCGTATTTTGCCCTGGGTTATAGACTTTTCAGTGGGAATGGATTTGGTGGGTGACCACCTCCTGTTAACTGTCACCCTCGCGCTGGGTGAAGGAATGACAATCCAGAATTTGACTTCCAACTCTATGTTCAACCACTTGGATACCCTTAGGGCCCCCAGAAGGGGTGAACAGCTGGATGCATATGTCTTGGGGTAGTTTGGGCTCCCTTCCACTAGCAAATTGCAAGAAGATCTGTTGCAGGCATTGGACCCCAAGGAAATAGTAGCCTCTTACACCCGTTTTAGCCTAAGCCTCTCCCAGTATATTAGGAACTGGAACCAAGGCCCAGGAAGGAGTAGTACCAGGAAAGGCATGCCATGGTATAACAAAGAATGCAAGGAAATGCGGAGAGAACTTCGGGGGAAGTATCGGGAGTATAGGGAGGGATCACATACTAGCCTGCCCCTGGATTACTTGGAGTTGCAGGTGGAATATCAAAAATTGCTTAGGAGTAGGAAAAAAGAACATGCTGAAGCCCAGTGGGCAGACTTGCTTCAGGCAGTGGAGCAAAAAGATACAAGAAAGTTTTGGAGGTTAGTTAATGGTGCCACCTCTAAGGGAATAAGGCAGCCATTTTCCCAATTCATTCGCAGATGTGGGCTGATCATTTTCAGAAGTTGTACGATCTGGGTGTGGGGGCTCGGTCAGGGGTAATTGCCCTTGGCCATATGGAAGATCTTCTGGCCTGGCCACTGGTAACTGAGGCAGAAGTGGAAGCCCTGATAGGCTCGTTTAAAAATCGCAAGACCCTGGAACCAGATTTGATTTATATAGAGATCTTTAAAAGGCACAAAGCGTGGTGGCTCCCCTTGCTGGCGGCTCTATTTTCTGCCATCAGTCAATCTGGATGTGTCCCAGAGGAATGGGCCAAAGCTGTGGTTGTACCGAGCTTTAAGAAAGGATCAAAATCCGACCCAGTTAACTACAGGCCCATAAGTCTGCTGTGGGTTATAGCAAAGATCTATGCTAAATTCCTGTTGGGAAAATTTTTGGAGTGGATACTGCAGACCAAAGCTATTGCAGATGAGCAAGCAGGTTTCCAGGAGGGGCGTTCTACCATGGAGCAGTGCTTCATCTTGGATTATCTTGCCAATAAGTACAGAGCCCGGAACGGGGTACTGTACGTGGCCTTCTTGGATCTTAGAGCTGTCTTCGACTCTGTGGACAGGGGCATCCTCTGGAGGAAACTCCGGCCTGCCTCTGTGGATGCGAGGCTCCTTTCCTTGATCCAAACACTCCATAATGATTCCTCACTTATGGTCAGGGTGAACGACCAGGGGCATGTTGCTCCACCTGTAAGTACATACCTTGGGGTCAGACAGGCCTGTGTGCTTGCACCAGCCCTGTTTAATCTAATCTTTATATAAATGACATCATTCCCATCATGGCTGAACCTAGGTATTTTCCTCCGCGATTGGTGGCTAGAGCAGTAGGTTGCCTCTGCATTGCGGATGATATTGTGCTAATGTCCAAGACAAGGATGGGCCTACTTAGGCAAATAAACACCTTTGCTAAATTTTGTAGTGATAACCGTCTAACTATAAATTTGGATAAATCTAAAGTGATGGCCTTCTCCAATAAGAAGAAAATACAGCACTGGGCTGTTGGGGTGGAGTTATTCCAGCAAGTGACCTCTTTTAGATATCTGGGGCTGCTATTCCATGCCAGTGGATCATGGAGGGAGCATATTGTAAGAGCCCTAGTATTAGCGAAGGGCCCTTCTTGTGCTCTATTTGGGTACTTCATGCGTCAAGGGAGGGGTGATGTACCATCTGCTGTCCAGGCGCATAATGGGAAGGTGAGGGCACTGGCCCTTTATGGGGCAGAGATATGGGCCCCTTTCCCCCCTAAATCCATTAATGCTATACAGGCCAGATTTCCTATGGGTCTGCTGGGTAACCCCAAGGGCACGCTGCATGTGCTTGCACTGATGGAATTTGGTCAGAAAAGCTGGACCCAAGTGGCCATGGAGGCTGCATTAAAATTTTGGGTTAAAATCTTTCTGAAGCAATCTTCAGAGCTACTAAAAGAGGTAGGGAGGGATCCATTTCTCAGTCCATGGGGTCTTAAAATAGAGGGCTTTTAAAAAGAGATTGGCATGTCTAAGGAGTGTCTCTTGCATAAGCCACCAGGGTCGATCAGGAAGGAAGTGCTTTGTCGAGTGGCAGATATTGAATGCCAGACTGTGATTAGTAAGGTTAGGGTTGCCCCCCATGTACGAGCTTATCTGACTTAGCTTCCAAATTTAGATGCCATGACCGATTATTTGGTAACCCGTATTCCAAAAAGGGCTATATCACTGATGTTTCGAGCTAGGGTGAACGCCCTGCCCTCACAGATCCTGGATGGCTATTTTCAGGGCATTCCCTATGCGGAGTGGCTTTGTCCATTCGACCAATTAGCGGTTGAGTCAGTGGCTCATATGCTGCTGCATTGCCATCTGTAATGCCCCGAGAACCCAGTATCTGGCCAATTCCCTGGAAAAGTACCCCAACAGGGCAGATGAAACCTTGCTGGAGTACCTTCTGGGTGCTACGGATCTCCAGGTGATAGAGAGTACTGCAAGGCTTTTGGTCCAAGTAATGCAGTATAGGAAGAATTTTCTTAACTTCAGAGCCCAAAATGGAGCTGAGACGAACTTTTGCTAGATAGTGGGCGTACTTCTGTTTATTTCCAGCCCCCCTCTGGTGGGGTTTCCTGCTCTTCTGCAGTCCTAATAGAGATGTTAGCCCTGATTATGGAGAGTGGCCCTACAGAGAGTCGTTTGGTAAAGCCTAAGGGTGGTGTTTGGGGAATCCCCCTGAAGTGCCTTTCTGGTGGTGGACTGGACAGCTTGTACTTCAAGGGAAGGGCCACTGAATCCCTGGGTTTGCCCCAAATTTAGGGCACTAGTTAGTGGGACTAGTTGGACCTTCTGTGTAGATATTTCTGGACCCCTAGGAGGGTGTTGAACCCTAGGGGTATCCAGGGATAGCCTATGTTAACAGCTGGGGGGTTCTGTTTAAGTGCCCAACTACATAGAATTTGTATATGTGGTATAGTCTATCCCCCTGCTTGTACTGTTATGTCTTAGAATGTTTGATTTATCTGGTATGCTATATTTTATATTCTGTATGGTTTTGGGTGTGCAATAACCTACGATTATGCAATAAATTTTGATTGATTGATGATAATAATAATAATTAATAATAACATAAGTAGTGCCATACTGGGTCAGACCAATGTTCCACCAAGCCCAGCATCCTGTCTCCAACAGTGGCCAATCTTTTTCTCTTGGGAGAAGTATCTGACAGATCACAATGGGCAATCCATTCCCTGTTGTCCCAGCCCCCAACAGTAAGAGGTTAAATTCCCCAAACTTACTTGGCTAATAGTAATTAATGGACCTAATCTCCAAGAACACACCATTCCTGTTCTTTTTTCTCTATCATTCTTCTTGCACCGTGACATCCTAGAATGTTAGGGAGACATGGGTCATTTTGTGCACTTTCATGACATGACCACAGGGGACTGATTGCACCTCGCTTGAACAAGTGTGGAAGCTCAGCAATCTCACAACAGACAGAGAAGAGTTGTGGTGAACTTGGGCATGGATTTATACTATAGAGCTTTAAAGCTAGAGTATGTAGATACACGGTACAAGGACAAGTGGATCTTCTGTCCTGGCTCATTCCACACTGTTATTTGTGCCCTCAGCTGTTTAGGCAAAGTCATTGAGAGCAGTGGTTTTGACGAGGCCTTGGTGGAAACTGATATCTACAGCTCTGTGACAGTAGTACAAATCATCAATGGCAATAATTATAACTAGAAGCTCACATATCACTAGAAGCTCACCAGATCACACTCCAAGTTTTGTTTGATCTGTGGATGGAGGAATTTCTGGAAGAGTAACCAACATTCCATGAAGCACTAAACACAAGTGTCAAGCAACTTTCTTATGCATGTGTATGCATAAGGGTGTTCATGAAGTTCACTCAGCATCGCTAGCTATGACAGAATCTGTTAACCTCATCAAACAGCTAAAAGACTTTGACAAAAGAAGAGGCAATTATCCTATGTTCAAATGGGCGCGCATGTACATGGAGTAAGTCATCATGGCGCTGCTGCAGTTCCAATGTGCCACATGTCAGAGGTTTCTATATTTAGCTTAACTAGGAAAGCTATGTGTATATTTCTTTGCTTATAATGAGCTAAATTATGCACAAAACATACCAGAGTATTTAGCCCGTATGATGTACAAGTTGGAGACCAAAGAACCAGAAATATTGGAAGAGTTTAATTTTGTCTCAGGAGACTTCACCATCAACATGTAAAATCAAATCCCATTCACTTGTATCGGGATAGACCAAGCTATGGAACATCTCAGCAGGGTCACAAAGGGTCATGGTGGTTTCACTGGCATAACTTCGTTCCCAAGCACTTTCCTTAAATTCTGTCTCAGTGCCCAGAGCTAGTGCGCCTAACTGATGAGACAGAGGAAATGGTGGGTATGTCAAGCTTGACTAGAAAAGTACATCATGCACTCAAAGAACCAAAAGGTAGTTTGAGAAGAATGTACCTGGTAGCAGCTGGTCACCTGCCCTGAGGTGGAAGTGGCAAACATCTAGTGGCCACCAAACTGACAAACAGATGGCTTTCGGGCTACTGTCTCGTTTGTTTCAACCATAGAGGAATTGGATGGATCGTTTCAAAAAAAGGGGGGCGGGGGAATCCCATTAAAAGAAACAGCAGTTCTCAATGCACATAATAGTATGAACTGGGCCAAATTCTGCTCTACATCTGTGCAACACTGCTGAAGTCAATAGCATTGCATGGGTGTAGCCAAGAGGATAATTTGGCTCCAGCTTTGCAGTGTGATTAATTTTAGATTGCACAGAAATGCGTCTAATATTTCAGTAGAAAGAATTGCCCGTTCCTTTGTTAATTGCTGTGCCAGTTTCATACCTCATTTTAGTTCTGAAGCCAATAAGAATGCCAGTTCCCATTGTTCACAGCTTGGGTTGTTCGGGAGCTCTTAGTACTTCAGGCCCCTCACATTCTGCATCACATTTTCCACAGAACTTTGTCCTCCTGTGCTGCTTTAATCAGGGCCCTGTAACCAAATGTGCTGCTTCATTTATTGACATTACTCCTCTCTCTTACGTAGTTCTGCACAGAAGAGATATCATTCTTCTTAACCTGGGTTTGCTCTGACGTTTTCTCAAGACACAAGAGATTGGTTTAAAATTAAACTGGTAAAGTGGACAAGGGAGATAAGGCAGTACCTGTTACTGGGTCAGAAAATAACTCTCTGCACAAAAGCAAATATAATTGGGAAAAGCTATAATTCACACACAAGGTGTACCACACGTATCTATGTGTTTGCACTGAGCAGCGTACTTATTGCTGTACTTCAATCAACTAACAGCTATTGCTGCAGCCAGGCACTTTTATGTTGATTCATAACTCAGGGCAACTTAAAGACGGAGCCACCAGCAGCCAAGTAGGGCATAGGGTGCACTCTTTCTATGGGGTTACTATAATAATAATAATAATAATAATAATAATGTGATCACTGTGGCAAAGTTTCCAACAGAGGTCTCATCCCCTGACCAACTTGACTAATAGCCATCTATGGAACTATTCCCTAAGACCCTCTATCCAACCTTTTTTAAAAACCTAGTTATGCTATTAGCTTTATAGCATTTTCTGGTAATGAGTTCCAGAGTAATAGTATGTTGAGTGGAAACGTTTTTTTATTTGTTTTGAATCTGCTGCCAACTAATTTCATAGAGTGCCCCCTAGTTCTAGCATTCTGAGAAAGGGGTAGTTAACAGCTTCCTGTTTACTTGCTTTGCACCCCTCATTATTTTGTAAAACTCAGTCATCTCCTCTCTAAGCTGAACACCTCTAACCTATTGAGCCTCTCCTCATACAAAATCCATTCCCTATCTTTGATTTTCTAAAACAAAAAATGTTACAGTTTAAAAAACCATTAAAGGCAGAACTGTTTCCAAAACAAAAAACGTTCCTTTTCAAAACCATTTCACAAAATACATTTCTCCTAACTTAAACTCCAAAAAACATGAAAATGAATTCCAATTACAATTCAAAAAACATTTAATATGCATTACAACAAAAATGAAACGCCAAAAAGCATGGAAATTATTTACAGAGTTTCTATCTATATTCCATAATTTACCATCAACATTAACGTAATATATATACTTAATTCCTTACCATACATACTTACTCATTATTTATCACTAACTTAACTATCACATTATTTTGTTATTAATCATTTCTTTATTACTATAACTTGCTAAACATTTTTTTCCAAACTGCCTTAACTCTGTTGTTTACATGTATAAAAATTGTATACACATTATACAATGAACCGTTGACAGTGTCAGTGTAGACAGCTTTATACAATCAGTTGTACACTTTATTATTATTATTATTATTATTATTGTTGTTATTGTTGTTATTGTTATAGTTATTGTTATTATTATTAAACAAACATTTATATAGCGCCAGCAGTGTACCTGGCACTTCACATAGTAATAAAATAGACACGATCCCTGCCCCTAGGGCTTACAATCTGAGAGACAGGAGCTGGGGGAGAGACATAGGAAGGGGAACAGAGGGAGAGACAAGGGGTCTAACATTCATGAAGATGCGAGGTCTCAAGTGCATGTATGTGGCTTGGTTATTATGAGAATGACAGCAGGCAGGTCCATGTGGCAAGGATAAGGGTAAACAGACCGTAGGTATAGGAAATAGTGGCTCAGCAGGATAAAGAGTCAGACAGAGCAGAGCAAAAGAGGTGAGTTTTAAGGAGAGATTTGAAGGTATGAAGGGAGGGGGCAAGGCGGATGTGGACAGGGAGGGAGTTCCAGGCATGGGGGGCAGCAAGTGAGAAGGGACGAAGGCGCTTAGGGGAGCGAAAGGTGTGGAAGGGTGAGAGAAGGGACAGAGGAGGAGCGAAGTGCATGGGCTGGAGTATGGAGGGCGATAAGTGCAGAGAGGCAGGGTGGAGCAAGGTTGTGAAGACTCAGAGCTTTATAGGTGAAGACTTTTGTGCAGAATTGTACACAATACAATTCTGCAGAAAACAACAGAGTTAAAGTAGTATAGGGTAACGCTACGGCCCTGCAACATGTATAGTGGGTGTCCGGTGAGCGGAGAGTGTCTTGTGTTCAAAGGGCCATTGTAACAGAGCTGGCTCCTGATAAAGTTACATGATTTTAAAAAGCAGAGTAACATAACTTCCCTTATGCTGTTTTTTTGGCAGTCAGTGGCTGCTTGACTGCGCATTCGCCAGCTAGCAGGATGATTTTTTAATGTTTAATAACTCGTTGTTGGCTGTACCAATCATCATCACACTACACCAGCACTTAATCTAGATCTCAAGCTCCAAGGCTGTGAAATCTGCGGACTCCACTAGTGAAGGGAGAGGAGATATTGATGATTCAAAATCATCAGGACGCTGTGCATTTTTACCACAACCAATTAACTTTTAAACAGTTATAACTTTTGATTTTTTGTGGCTGGAACTTCTTCAAGCTTTGCACATATAACGGCCCCCAGAAATATAAACCATTGATAAATGTTCAGAACTGTAGCTCAAGCAGTTTCTTCAGGATCCAGGCTTCAGCAGTCCTGTTTATAATGGAGAGCAGTTCTGCCTTGAATGCCATTTTTACACGAGGACGCTGGGGGCGGAGGAGGGGGGGGAGTCTGTGTCTTATGAGTGGAACAGCCCCGAAGTGTCCACTCAGGTGGAGTGCATGGGGAGGGATTCTAACCTGTGTGGGTACTGTGGCAGCCACCATGCACTCCCACTGCCACAGACCATGGGGAACGGGGAAGCGGGCAGGGCTGGCTTTTGAAATCGACATGTCCTGGATGAGTACTGGAGAACCCAGACTCCCCAGCACTGCTGGACAGTTCCTGAGTCTTGCAAAGGCTGTTTCACCACCATGATGCCTTGGAATGGTGGACCACTCAGCTGGCTGGCTGCCGCCCTTCATACAGGCTGGGGATGCATAGGCATTGGCTCCCAGACACTTTTGGGGGCTGCCCCCGCACAGTACACTCCAGCTTTTTTGCCAGTGCTCCATGAGTGGTCAAGAGTTGGTGCTGCATGGGCCATGGGAGCACGCACCTACCCAACCACCTTCAAGTGTGCATGGGTGGTTGATGGGTGGACATGACTCGTTTAAAAATGGCCTTAGTTGCCCTTCTCTGTACCTTTTCCATCTCAATTTTCTTTTTGAGGTAGGGAGACCAGAGCTACACACAATACACAAGGGGTGGGTGCACTATGTATTTATATAGCAACATTATGATATTTTCTGTTTTATTTTCTATCCCTTTCCCAATAATTCCTAACATTCTGTTCTGTCTTTTTGGCTGCTGCCATGCATTGAGCAAGGTTTTCAATGAAGTATCCACAATGACTCCAAGATCTGCAAGAATCCTGCAAATATTCATATACACAAGCTATTCTTTAAATTACTATGCTACGTACAATACTTAACAAAAAATGACTTACTATATGCCAGTAAAAATGTACACTATAGACTACAGAAAAGACTCTTTCACAAACTTAAAAAGAACTTGCAGTGTAACTGTCCACTGTTAAAGAACACTCCTTTTAAGGCCATTCTGATTAATAAACCTAACAGCCAGGATTTCATTACAAAAGCTGTGGGTCAATTCTAGTAAAAGAGGTGCTAAAAAGGCACCCATGCGAGAGAATGGAAAGGCAAAAGGCCCTTTACTTTTAAAGCCTTGTTTGGTCATGTCAGAAAAAGGTCATTTCAGTGCAATGAGATGAAAAAAGTGGAGAAAAGCCTGGTACAGTTTTTCAAACGGGTTTTATATTTGATTCAGATTTAGATTAGGTTCCAGAGAAATGGGGGAATGTTAATTAGCCCGTACAAGAAGAAAGACATTTCTTAGCAATGAGAAACATTTTGACAATCCAAACAGCAAGAAAGTGGACCCAGAAGCAGGAAAAACGTAAATGGCAACAGTCAGCTCCACTGATACCAGATGTGGTTAGAACAGACGTTCATAGAACACACATTTTAGTGGCCAAAGCAGACAGAAACTTGGGATGGAACAAAAATGTCTTTTAATAATTGACGGACAATGTTTCTAGTGGTCTAAAGAGAAAGAGGTGATGGGGGATTCTTGTGCAAACACTAAGATGAAATAGTGACACCACAGAGATTCACCCCTCAATAAAATAATAGTTCGAGAGCTATGTAAATATTTCATGTTTAAACAAATTACCCTATTATCACAGTTTCCAAGTGGAATGTTCAAAATAACAGTCACATATAAGCTCACTCTTTTCTGCAAGTTTCAGCACATAGCCAGGACAGAAGAGAGATGTGTTTGGCAAATCCCACTTCCATTCAATGCCACATGAACTTCCTCTATAAAAAAAATCAACCATGTCCCAGCTGTAACATATTCCTAAAATAAACATAGTGATTCATGTTAACATTAAAAGGTCTATGTCAAAGGTAGCCAAAACATGGAAATTCTGCTTTGTCCCTGCTGCTTAGTCCTCTCTCAGAGGGAGGATGTAACCTAACTGATTATAACCACTTTTCCAATATTAAATATTGTTTCATTTGACTACAATCATTGTCCCTTTCACTTCTTAAGCTTGTTTCAGTTTTTTTAATTTACTCTTGTTTCTTTCATTCAGCTTGTTATTTTTTCCTTCAAACTTCATTGTTGCTCTTCAGCAACAGCTCTTAACAGTGAAAATCAGGGAGGCCTAATTCAGTGGCATAGGGACTCTTCTCCGACTGCATTCAATAGGCATTGAAGGCACTTACCAAGAGGTTCTCAGGTACAGTGTGCCTAGAATATCGGCAATGTGACTGGGAATAACAGAGCCCTCCTCCACTCCCCCTCACGCAGGCTGCAGTCCTCAAATTACTGGGGAGTAGTTTGTAATCGATGGGACTATTACAAACCACACAGGAGGCACAAAGGCCTCAGGATATACAACAAATATGTATTTTTAGTTGAATTTTATGCAGCCATGAGAGCCTTTTACATGAACACTGAACTTGTAAAACTGGTGAAATATTTTATTCACAATCTGAAACTCTCCTGAAATTTCTGTCAGGCTCTCTCATAAATAGTTTCAGAATTGGGGCTTCTGTTACTAAAGGCCTGAATCGACAACTCTTGTTCTCATTGTGTGGTACCTTATTCTGCAAGTGTATCCTGTTCAGTTCAAAGGGACTAGGGGTGATTTTAGATGATCACCAGATATGCGCATATTTCCTAATTCGCGCATTCTCACGCGCATGCTAATGGTGCGCATATTGTTTTTAGACGTCAGTTTTCTTGCACGTATTCTTGTAATGCGCTTTGAAGTCCCTCGTTTAAACAAGCGTGAGTGGTATTTACATGATCGTTGGTTACAGCCTCGCCGTTTTATAACGCGCATGTTTATATCAGTATTTGATGCCAAGTGCTTGATTTGTTCCTGCCCATAATCCTTTGCTGTGTTTGACAGGGAACAAATTTTGCTGCTGTGGCTCAGAGGGTGTTTGAGAGGGAACAAATGTTGCTGCTGTGGCTCAGGATGGACCCACAGGTTGTCTCAGAGCTCGGCACTGTTTATGTTGCATTTATCACCGTGGTACACCAGATTTATGTCCTTCTTGAGGATGAAGATTTAGGAGAATTCCATGAATTGGTGCTACACATCGAAAATGATTTGCTGAAGGTAGGCAGTACTATGTACCTAGATGAACGCTGCTAATGTTTTCCTACTGAAAGGATCGAATAATAAATAAAATTTAGATATACATGAATGCACATCAGAACACGCATACACATGCCTTTTTTAATTTACAACAATAAAATTGCATTTTTAGAATATCTGAAATTTCATCCAACATATTGCAGCAGTCTTGCACACTTGAAGGCGCACATATTCAAAATTGTTTTTATTATTATTTCTAAACCACAGATAATTGCCAGTCTTCCCGCAGAGTTTGCTGCTGCGTCGATGGCCTTGCAAGGCCTGCTTGGTGAGTCACTGAATGAGGTAGAGGCATCCCTTCCCATCAGACGTGCTGCCTGGTCCCTGCAGCAAAGCACAGATTGGTGGGAGAATGTTGTGAATGGGCCCAATTACTCAGATCTGCGCTGGATTGCAGACTTTCGAATGAGCAAAACTGTGTTCCAAAAATTGGTAGATTGTCTCAGACAAACGCTCACCAAGAAAACCACCAACATGCATAACGCAATTTCGCCAGAGAAGAGGGTGGCAATCACGCTGTGGAAGCTGGCAACTCCAAATTCTTATCGTGCGGTAGTCGCACAGTTTGAGGTGGGTGTGGCAACAGTGTGCGTTATTGTTAAGGAGGTGTGTAGCGCGACATTGCTCCATAAGGTGATTGGTTTTAAAAGCATCGACTCAATAATGGACGGTTTTTGGCATCATGGCTTCCCTCACTGTATGGGTGCTGTTGATGGGAGCCATATTGAAATACGTGCCCCCGTGGAGGAGCCAGAGAAGTATGTGTGCCGTAAAAAATTTTATACAATTGTGCTGCAGGCAGTAGCTGATTCAGACCTCCTGTTCAGGGATGTCTATGCAGGGTATGCCAGTTCGGCCCATGATTCAAGAATCTTGCATTCCTCGCCACTATTTCATCGGCAATACAAGGGGATACTAAGGCCGGACCCTGTCATTCTCGTTGAAGGCGTGCCAGTACACCCAGTACTGCTTGGGGACAAGGCATACCCTCAGGTCTCCTGGATATTCAGGGTGTATGATGATGGTGAGTCACCTGCAGCCGATAGGTTCAATATGCGGTTCAATCATTGCTGCAACTTTGTCGAAAGGGCCTTTGGAATGCTAAAGGGGCGTTTCCAGGTGCTATTAAAGTGTGTGGACATGAGAGTGGACAATGCTGCAGAGGCGGTGGTCACCTGCTGCATTTTACACAACGTGGTCCAGACTGATGGGCAAGCCCTCGATTGGTCTGAGGATGCAGAGCCAGATGCACCCGACAACAACATTCAAGTACCTGATGTTGGGAACATTCCTCGAGCCGTGAAGCTGCTAGGTAATGCAGTACATGATGCGTTTTGCAGTCATTTTGAAAGAGACTATAATATGGGCATTCGTTGGCGGCCACCGCAGCCAGAGGAACCTAGGTAGTCTTATACCATCATTGACTCCTGTAAGCAGCACTTTAGATCTGTTCATTGTTTATGTCAATCGGTTCAATGTTTGTTGTTAAAATTTTACAGTTTCATGTTATATTACATATTTTATTTTTTTGCTCTGTACATTATCATGTTACATAATGTATATAATAAATATTTTATATGGATGTCAAGTAAGTATGTTGAATGTGTTAGATATATCTGTTAAATAAATATGTTAAATAATAATATATAATAAAATAATAATTATTATTTAAATAAGCCTCGTTGGGTGGTGCTGTGATGGGTACCTCGGAGTGTCTTGTGCAAGCCATTCTTCCCCCACTTTTTGAATTGTCCCCGAGTCTATTCGCAACCGGAGAAAAAAATCAGCGTCACACAGGGGGACAACAGGTGGGGCAAGATCCCTGCCTTCTGGTTGGAATATGCCTTTGCATATTCCTTGACATGGCCAATACATGTGAGGATTAGGGAAATATCCACTATGATAGCAATAAATGCAAATTTCTAATCTGGGGACAAGCAGCTGTGGCTGGCCCAAGGGTCTGAGGGGCCATGTGCCAAGCCTTGCTGCGGGGTCCCAAAGGTTTGGCACATGACATTTTTGTGCATGTGAGGAGCCACTCAAAGAAGAACAGAAGGTTGCTACCTTGTAAATAATGTTGTTTTAGATGACTCTGAACATTCTCACAAATACCCACCCTTCCAGCCTCACATAGAATTTTTTCCTTCTACTTCTAGAAAGGGTTTGAAGGAACTATCATTTGGAGGGGGAAAGCACTTTTTATACTACAGGAGATTTAGACCATCATGTGGCTATTATTTGAATAGGGTCAGTATGCACAACCCAGTTGTGAGAACGTTTGGAGAGCCATCTCGAAGAACCTTCTTTACAAGGCAACAGCCTTCTGGACATGTACATGGAGAGGAGCTGTTTGTAGACAAACAGCCTTATCTCTGTGCCCCATCGCTGCAGCTCCTGCAGCATGAGCCTGTCGGTGGAGGCTGCGGAGGGGAGGAGGGGGCATGTGTTAGCCGGC
>QEPC01010776.1:323394-345000 GCA_003113815.1 Sphenodon punctatus
GTGGGGGTGAAACCAAGCCAGGACAGGTGGCCGCCAGTGCTTTAGTAAGAATGGGGGTGGGAGGGAAATTTAATCATCAGTGTGTGGCTCCTCCCTCGGAGTCTTGTGCGGGGCCATGTACCTTGGCACCGGTGGCACATGCCTCGGGCCGGGAAAACATACATCATTTTCTAAGTTCCTCCCATGTAAGCCCTGGCACATGCATTAATCATAATTCCCCCAAAGCAGTTGCATAGGTGGCAAACCCACCTTCGAAGAATAATAAGCACTGGTTTGCTTTATAAGAGATCCAATTCCAAAACTTATAGATGATTTCTTGTTCCCCAGGGACTCTTTTGAACACAGGCCTGCGGTCAGGTATTGTTGACCTTGGTGTATGTACTGATTGCTGCTAGCTCGAGCACATCAAGGCAGAGCCGGGTGAGGTGATGGTGGGGAAAGCTTTGGGAAGGGATTAACGTTAGATTTGGTTGCCTTTCAATACGTTTTTTCTAACCAGGATCTTAAGCTGCAAAGTGTCTGCTTAGCCACCAGCACTTCAGATATCTGTGTGGATCTCCAGGCCACCATGTGGGGGAATACCCAGCACATTATGTTGTGTCATTCTAGTAGGGTGAACCTTGGGAAACCACCACCACTGCCGTGCTCTCCCTTCCTTTCCCCATCATTTTGCTCCTGTGAGGAGGACCAAGGTGATGAAGTGCAACAGAAAGTTACTGTGCCTTGACAAGAGGTGTCATTATAACATAGGGCTCTGTGGACGAGGGAAAGGGACAATCATTGTTTAAGTAAAGGTGGTACCATGTTAGGTGTATCCTTTCCCTTCCACATGCTAATTTTTGCTAAGCTCCATCGCCTGAATGTGAACAGTGCTTGAGCGCGTGCTCGGGATGGACAAAGACAGCTTACAGTCCACAGCTCTGATTCATTATCTGTGCAACATAATCATTTTATCTCTCTGAGAGCACAGCCTCATCTCCACTCCCCTCCCTTGGAAGCTAACTCGCATTCCTGAGGGGAGAGTTTGGATGAACTTAACTTATTCAGCACCTACAGAAGGGGAATATAAACATAAACTAAGTCCACTTCGGATCTTTGGCCAGCAGTTTCCCCACTTTTGTGTTTGAAAAAAGGAAATTTCAGTTGCCTTCTTCTTTGGCCACCGACATGGCATCACTTATGCACAACGTTCCCCTAAGCAGAAGCTAAGGGGAGTGGTGAGGAGGGGGAAGGATAAATTCCCTGTAGGTTAAATAGCCCTGCCACTTGGGATCATGGATTAAGTCAGGGGCTCCCCGGTGCTCCCTTTTCGGTCTCCCATTGTCAACTAGAAAGTATCGGCGTGTGGAGGACATACTGTCATTTGGAAGTGGATGGACTTCCAGTGGTGGAGTGCGGGTGGGTAGACTTCCGTAGGTGGAGTGCAAGTTCCCTGTGCTGATCCCCAGCTGCTCCTCCACAAACAGAGTTATCAATGGAACCCAAAAGCAAAGCCATAGGACTGAGTACTGTCCCTAGGTTTAAGGGAAACAAAAGCTAGAGGCCAACAATAGAGTTCCACTCTCACCAATGTATTCATTTTCCCTTTATTTATGATCAAGCATGTGAGGGGGACCCCTTACCAGTGGAACACTGTGCTGTATCATACTCTGCACCATTATGAATCGGTCAATACCAATCTGTAGCCTGATGCAGTCTATGGATTCAAATAATTTAAATGATACCTACTGGCATAGTGGCAATGAACTGAGACAATCTGGTTTCTTTGCAGTACATTTCTTTATTAATAATTTCAAAACCATTGTTATGGTGTTAGCATAGGTCCAGGTTCAAAATTATGTTCTCTTTGTAACGCACTCCACGATGAGGCTTGGCTCCTGATGTTGAGACGTGATGCCTTGCTCTTTGCAGAGCGTACCACGGCGAGGCTTGGCTCCTGATGTAGCGACGTGATGCCTGGCTCTTTGCAGAACGTAATGCGGCGAGGCATTAATCCGGATGGTGCTACGTGTCGACTGCATCGTTGCAGAGTTTAGTTCTTTTTTAATATTGGTGTTCTTTCTTTGGTAGATGTACAACTCAAACTTAAACATACTTAAGACACATATTGCTGATACTTTTAGAAAACAGAAAAAAGACCCCAAAGGTATTTGGAGGGATACCTCTTATGTCTCTGCGCGATCCACTACTGAGGCATATTAATGTTTACCAGACATTCTTACTTTTCACACAAAAAAACATTCATGCCAAAAGAAACAAGCACAATACGTGTCATCCATAATGTGTACAGTACGTTGAGGCATAGGACATATCTCTAGGGTGAGAAACGCTCTCTAGGCAGAATTTGGCGGCAAACACGCATCCTTTTAGGCACCCCCTTCCCTTTCACTGTATTTTCTAGTGAGCTCTACATGTTGCTTGTCTGCGGTGAAGCGGCTGCTGCGATGGAGGATGCGGCCGGTTGCACAACTGCACGAGGTGTTGCATGAGCAGGGGGAGTATTGCATAGAGGCTGTGATCTTGTGCTTTTGGATACTGTTTCAGCAATTGTTTCCACAGCACTAGCCACCCTAGCAAGTTCCGATATTATTTTTTTCCGTGTTATATGTTGACACGTCAGTCTTTGTTTGTGTTGTCTGTCAAACATCTCCGCCAAGGATTGGTGGTGATTCACCATGTCCACCATGGCCTCCTTTACCGATTTTTGAAATGCATGTGCTATATCTTACTTTGCTTCGAAAGTTCCCTAGCGAGTGCGGTACGGGTCCTCACTCGCTGCTTTCGTAGTTGCTGCATGCGTTCGGCAGGTGTTCTTCTGTTGGTGCGGGTGGAACTTGTGCCAGAACTGGTACTGGGGATGTCAACACCTGTTTTGAACCAAAAAAATATTTTAGATGTTTGTTTCCCGAACACTTGTATTTCTTTCTGACCAACATTACTATGGATTATCTTTGGATTCCTATCTGGGAACATATAATAGGTGTATGTTCTATATATGCGTGTGTGTATATATGTAGATATTTCTATCTACCACACCTGAAACATTTGTTCATTGACACATTGGAAACATTGCCATTTAGATCATAGCATGTTCACAATAGTACGATGCTTGGCATGCGAATGCCAAGCTAGATATCTGGAGAAGAACGCTATTTCTGAAAATGAGCTTGTAATTGATTGGTTAAAATTTTCTTCTTATTTTAGTGTGCACCGAAAAATAGTCACGTATTGTGCGAGGTGGATGCAAACACAAGGTATCAGCCAACCTAAGATGGTTTTTCAAGAAGTACCCACCTGTCACAGGAGCACTCAACGGACTTTGTGGTGCTTGGTTCTCTGCTTCCACCATCTCCAGTACGATAAGTGGAGTTTCATGCACGGTCTGGCTGTGCCGCGGTGTATCGGCGTCATCATCTCCATCATCATCACTGGAGGTCTTTGCATGTGTGTGGTGATGCACTGCTTGTTCCCCCGAGTGTCCAAGTTCCTCTTCATCAGGTGATTCGGTGCCATGCCCATCCCCACCTGTAGGCAGTCCACCTGTACGAATAACGTGACTTCCACACACACGGGGGCACACTACTTCGTTTGAGAGGTGCAGGAACTGATCAAGGAGCTCCTCATATTCCCAGTTGCGTCGATCGTTGCCTGACTTCTCATTATGCATTTTTACCTTCTTGTATTCGCCGCGCAGCACCTTTGCCTTTGCCCGTAGCTGACATCCAGTTCTTCGGAAGCCACGCGCTCTCATGATGGTGGCTATTTCCTCAAATATGCCTATGTTACAGTAGGACCTTCCCAATAAAGTCTGGAAGCGGTCTTGGCCCCATATTTCTATGAACACCACTGTTTCGGCTCTACTCCAGTGTTCAGCTTTGGATCGTCCTGATGGGCTGTCTTGATTTCCGGAAGACATGTTGATTCTCTTAGCTGTTTCTGAAAGATAAAATATTTATCATTAGAATACTGATAATAAGGACATTTTTTAAAATGGATTACATAACTATTGTGATGTACATTACTAGAGTGTATACATTAATTCAACACAATGCTTACTAAAAGCAATTTTGTAATTTGTTTCTTCTATTTTTTATATTTACTGCATCATAGCTCCATTCACTTTCAACGATGGCTCAGCCAAAGTGGGACAGGTCGAGGGGAGGGTTGACTAATGGAGGCACATGACTTCATGTTGCCGGACAATAGGATTCCAGTCTAAAGGCAGGTGAGGATGGGTGGTTTGCGGGCTCCATTTCAGAAGACCTATATAAGACGGAGTGGGTAGGGGAGGGGTGTAGGAGGTGTAGGGGAGGAGTGCAGGCACTTGCCGTGGCAGGTCTCCCGTTGCTGAGACCCGTCTACGGGTGGGTGAGGCTGGGAAGGGTGGGTGGAGAGCTCCGTTGCTGAAGACCTGCAGAAGGAGGGGGCGTGGTGGTTGGGGAGGGGGTTGTGGGGGCTACAGGAGGTGGAGGGGAGGACTGCAGGCACTTGCTGTGGCAGGTCTCCTGATGCTGAGCCCCATCTATGGGCAGGTGAGGCTGGGATGGGTGGGTGGAGGGCTCCGTTGCTGAAGACCTGCAGAGGGAGACCTGAAGAGGCGGGTGAGTAGGGAGGGGGCGCAGTGGTTGTCGGGGTGCAGGAGGTCGAGGTGGGGGGTAATCAAGTAACTTACCGTACCTTGGCTCCTGAACCTGATCCCCCGGCGGCAGCAAGATGGGGACAGGGTGGGTCGAGTTTTCCGTTCCAAAAGACCTGTTGAGGGAGGATAAGATGGAGAGATGGAGGCGATGAATAGGAGGAACAAGAGAAGTTCTCCAGAGCATCGGGAAGGGTCATGTAGCTGAATGTTCAAGGTACATGGTTTGCAAGGAAGCCCACAGCAGTTCTTGGCATGCTAGAAGCTGAAAAAAGGCATAAGGAACACAGCATCTGCAGTGAAAAAAAGAGACTGGAAATAAAACCTTTCTTTTGGTAGTATAATATCTTTTATTCCGCTCACTGAGACAGCCATAGGCATAATTAAAAATAAAAAGGGCGTATCCCTTGGCTGTGAGAATTGTGGGTACAGAAGCTGGTGATTGTGGAAGACCAGAAGAGGATTAAATTTTTTTTTAAAACCAAACAAAACCCCGTCTGAAATCTGTTGATGAATGACTGTTGTAAACTAAGCACACTCCCTACCTGAGGAACAAATGAATGGTATTTGTGGAAGGAATCTAGCCCTGGCAATGTTCAAACACAGGGTCCAGTGAAGGGAAATAAGCTTATTCAGAAAATGGCTGCCGCCCAGCAAAACGCATGCGCGGGCATTCTAGGCATGTGCAATGGTAGGAAATTTCACCGTTTGAAAAAAGAGGATTAATAAACTACATTGAAACCATCAATTTCAAGAGTATTGTGTGGCTTTTATCACCGCATTTGGTCACTAGCGCATTACAAAAATTGCAATATTCCCCCCCCCCCGACCAATAATGCTCCCGGGGGATACAGCCGCCTTCTCTCACAACGCTTGCCGGTAGCATGGCCGGCCAGGTGGTAAACCCTCCCACCCACCCCGCGCAACCCAAACTTAAATTTCTTTCCAGTGTCCACCACACACAATCCCCACCCACGCCCAACACAATTCTTGCAAATTTAAAAGAGAAATAAACCCCTCTCCAGCGAGACAGACCCCTCTGCAGCAACCCAAACCTTTGAAATTTCTTTCTGGTCTCCACAACACACAACACCCACCCACCCCCCCATGCCCAAGACAATTCCTTGCAATTAATTTGACAAACAAGACCTCTCCAGCAGTGCTCATATCTTACAAATTATGCGAGAAGGGTTCGGCTACAGGCCAGTCAGCAGTTTCTCCGTGCAGTGACCGCACCTCAACGGCCGTCGTCTCGGAATGAGGCGCGGCAGACAAGCACACCACACAAAATGGCCATTGTTGTGTTACTGCGCATGCGCTTGTGCAATGACGCTAACACGCCACCCCAAAAGCGGTTGTTTGACAATCAAGCGCATGTGTAGTTTAAATGATCGGGAATCCTACAAACACGCATCAGAATCTGAAACCGTCTTTGTGACCTCTACATTTTAAAAACTGCACAAGGACGGTTTGAAAGTTAGAACACGCTCAATTGAACCGGTTTCAGAATTCAGACGAGCAGGCAAAAAATGCGCTTGTATAATAAATAAGGTGCATTTAGCGTCTCGTCTAAAAGCGCCCTAGTATTTATACATGCACAGTAAAATACACAGATAGAGTAATTACACCCTTGTCATTACATCTACTCTCTGACTCACCTTAATGAACCAACCTACACACAAATCTAACACGTTGGGCTGGTTGAAAATTTTCACTAAATTTTTAAAATTAAAAATGATTTTTGAAGGAAAATTGTCCCACGGAAGTTTTGGGTGATTTCAGACGTAACGGGGCCCGTTGGCCCCATACCAAAATCACCCTAGTCATTCCCCGCCGGGGTCACCCCATCACGCCGCAACAGACGTGCCGGGGGGATCCCGGCGGGGAATCTGGGAGGGGAAGGGGCCACACGGCGTAACATGCGGCCGCACGGCCCCGCCCCCTCCACGCTCCCGCCGCCCGCCCTCCGGGGAGATGGGCAGGCGGCGGGGCCAATGATGCCGCCGCGTCCGGCCNGGTGATCCCGGGCCATGGCGCCCGACCAGACGTGACGCCAGGGTTCACCCCGGCATGGGATTGCATTCGACATGCGGCGGCCTCCGGTCCCCCCGCTTCGGCTGCTCACGTGTCGAATGCAATCCCCAGCTGTGGTAACATCTGGGGGGAAACATCCGTTTTCCCCAACAGACATGACGCTATCACAGCCACCACGCGGAATTGAGCATGGTTCACTGTGATATCGTCACGTCTGAAATCACCCTTTGTTCTCTTTGAAAAGTCTTCACTATTCTGATTAAAGCAAAAGCCAAGAATAATTTCTGGATTTTGGAAGCTGAAACATGTTCCCTTTTCAGTTACAAAAAATAAGCTTTGGAAAAATGAAACCTTGCAGGTTTTTAATTTTTGAAAATAAAAATATGGGAATTTTAAACAAACAATTGTCATAACATAACTGACTGATTTCACTTACTTACAATAAGTACTTACAGACTTCAAACCGACCACTTGAACTGTACCTATAAAACTTGCATGCACAGTTCTTCAGTGCAATTGTAATGTCATTGTGGGCAGCGAGGAGGCCAGGGCCCAAGCCTCCAAGGTCTCCTCCCCCAGATTGCACCCCTGTCAATATTTAAGACTTGTGATTTTAGGTTCACAAATTTCTTGCGTTCTGTCACAAACGAGATTCCAAACAGTATGGGAGTCAGAGTCAGACTCCAAAATGCTGGTTTTAATTAGAAGTTTTAACCTGAAAAGTACTTTATACCTTAAGCCATGAAACTGATTTTAAAAACTGGTTCCGCTAGGAAAAGTGGAGTCCATCTCTAGCTGATGTAAGATGGCATAACTACATTGAATCTTTCTGAAGTTACCTCAGCTGAGGACTAGTCCCCATGTCCATTGTAAATCTACTCCTAATGGAATACATTTGTTGAGAGTCTATATACAGAGCATACTATGTTGGGGACTTAGGTATCCAAGTATATATGTTTGAAATATGATGTGGTCTAATATTGGTTGGTTGGACTGACACATAACTGTTCCCATGGCTTTCGTTGACTGCCAGAGATGCTACAGATACATATCTCTTTTTAAACAAAACTTTAAATGGCCCAGCTATTTAAATGGTTTAAATGTGTCTAAGCATGCATGCATGCATGGTGATGTATGTTCATTGCTTTCTCCAACTTCCTTTAATAAACCTGGGCCCAGCTGCTTGATTTTCATTAGCTTCCACAGCTTCACACTAAACAGGCTGGAACTGTCAAGAGAATCTTTGCAACTATCTAAGGGCACAATCCTCCATCCATTAAAGTCAATAGCTCAACTCCCCTTTACTTTAATGGACGGAAGATGTGTCCTAGGAGTCTCAGCTTTCAACAGGCCTTAGGCTTGCTTTGGGGTCCTTTTGAAAAACTTCCCCCGGTGTCTGTGTCTGTAAAAATGCTGTGTACAGCTGCACAAACAAATGACATTAAAGCAACTCATCTAAGTAATTACAGAATTAAAATAATTATATTAGCAATATTATTTATTATTAACAAGCTTCTGCAACTTGAAATAATCCTTTTCGGTTGCAAGGCCATGATCCACACACTGCTTACTCTGGATTAGTCCCATTTTGAAACTTGGGGGCTTCAATTGGACTAATCGGGAGTAAGAGGTTTGGGGAATGTGGACATCAGTCCTTTCCTTCGGTGCAAGAATCCCCCTGCTCTGAGGGCTCCTCCCTCATCTTGAGGTCACTGGTCAGTGCTCCTGCCACTCTCCCTGCTTCTGAGTACTGCCTGTCTTATACAGTGAAGGAAAATTATACCAGTATCAGCCATGCTTTAAAAACAGTTATAGCCAGGGCTGTGAATCAGGTACTAATAATTCAGTAGTCAGGCATAAAAGATTATTTGCCAGGCTTGGATTTACAATGGGGAAGGGGACCGATGGACATGAGAATCTTCTTGCCAGCTGAAAAGGTTTCCTTGCCAGAGGCAAACCGGTGAGTGGATTTTATTTTTTACAGCCCTAGTGATATCTAGTGTAATTGTGACTAGAGGTGTATTTGTTTTTTGAGAAACATCCTCCCCAGACTGATAGATGATATTGGTAGGCCAGTGCTGTCTCCTCCTTGGGGGTATGAGGTTCCCAATTGATGTTCCAAAGAGGTGGGGCATTATGCCCTGTGGGGACAAGGTAAGGAGAAACAAGCACACGCTTGTAGGTCCCACAAAAATGCACTGAAGTGATGGAATTTCAAGCTCCAATGCTCAAACTGCTTCCTGTGAAGTAGTGCCATTGACTTCAATCAGTGGGACTGCTCTGAAGTGCAATGATAGATCATAGCAGGGGTGGGGAACCTTGTCCCTCCTGTGAGCCACTTTGAAACTTAGTACAAGATCTGCGAGCTGGATAGGAGTTTGAGGTGAGCATGCTTAAGGGTGTGCTCAGCATGGAAGAAGAAAGAGGCCTGTCAATGCAATGGATCCACCGCGTCCCTAGAGCGTGCGCCCTCATCTCCACTCCCATCCCTAGAACTCACTCTTTCAGCCTAGAAATCTTTCAATGCTGGAGAGTTGGGATTGTGACCAGGGGGCAGATCCAGGAACTGGAAAGGGGACAAATAAAAATAGCTGTGGGAGAGATTTGGCCCATAGGCCAGAGGTTCCCAACTCCTGGGTTATAAGACTAGAACATAATGAGAAAGCTGAAATGTCCTTATTAAAAATTAGGGACTCCATCCTAACAAGTACTTCTGTCATCAAATCTTGCTACAGGCATGTTCACAATGCTATGGGGAAATGTGCTGAAATCCTGCCATTAACATGTGGAAAGGCATCTCAAGGCAGAAATAAGTGATTACACATTTCCTGAACTGAAAAAGCTCATTTGAAGTGGATTACAACAAAAATAGCAACAACAATAAAATGCTCTTAACTTCAGATGTAAAGCAAGAGGCTCAAGAACCGATTCCAAATGCTGCATTGTGTGTAGCTAGGATTCAATCAATCATATAAATTCTTTAACCGTATTAACACAAAATATGTGTAAAAAAGGAATAGACAACATGCAAACTGGGAGTGACACCATTTCTGCAATATGCTGTATTGACTGTCATGTGTGCTTAACTGTGTGCGTGTCTTTGTGAAGGCTACGGTAAGTTAAAAATGAAGAGCTGCAAAGCAAGAGTCAGAGAAACAAACTTTCTCATAGCATGGGTCACCTTTTTGTAGACAATTTCCCCTTGTGATCTCCCATTCATAGGGTGTTTTTAGACAAGTGCCTCCCCACCCCACCCATCATGCAAGGGTGCCACTGCGGCTCTGCAACATGCATGATGGGTGGGGACGTGCTTGTCTAAAAACACCCTTGCTAAGGCCCTTTTAAAACATGCTGCGCTGGGGGGATGGTCGGTGTGCACACCAGTGCAGAGGCAATGAGGGGGGAGCGGGTGTACATGGACACACACCCATTCCCCACGTATCCACACACACAGAGCAACCAGTGTTGTTACTGGTTGCTCCATGTGTGGGTGATGGGCGGAGGTGGGTGGGCGGGCATGCATTGTTCACGGGAGCGCACATGCATGCCCCGCCACCATCACCACTGCTGCTACCGCCGCTGTACACACAAAACTCACCCACACATGCCCATGCAGATCCCTGTGTAAGCATACGTGGGTGCATCTTGTGTAAAAAGGGCCTTAGATTAACAAGTACATAGGCTCCCCTTTCTCCCATTTCCCAGTACATGAAGAAGAATCGATCTCCCCAATTCATCACTCACTGATTTCCTTCCATTCAAATGTAATTCTCTGATCTACCAGAAAGACAAACCTCTTCACCATGGGATGCCAGTATTCACTGGTGCTTTTAGGTGCTACTATAATACAAATAAATTGTCACTGCTAATGAGAGCGGAGTAGGGCTGGTTCAAACCAGCCTTTCTGTTTTCGCGGAGGTTTTGCATAAACAGAACGGCTGGTGAAATTTCAAGCGGAATTCCAATCAAACAATTTTGTGCATGCACAGTATGGCTGTAGCTGGCAAAGTTTTTTTCAGTTGTTCCAATCTGAAAGGAATTTTGTTTGTTCTGATTTTTGATTGAAATTATCAAAATGCCTGGTTCCAATAGAAATGGAACACGGGTGAAATTTCCACTTCAGCCTTAGAACGGAAGATTTTTTTTGTACACTTCTGTTATGCCCACAGTCCAACTGGGAATTCTAATGGTCAAAATACTTTTAAGACTATACAGACTTTTTGGAAGCCTAGAGATGATGTTGTAGTGTGTCTATTTAAGTAAATCTACAGTATTGCTGCATCCTGTGAGCCTGATTCTTATTAACAGCGGTGTAAGTGTCGTGAGACTAAAATCAGGTTCCGTTTGTGCAAGACAAAACTACCTTCTTCTGGAATAGATAATAAACAAAAGAGCTCTTGCTGCAACATTAGTCAGTGTTCGAACAGTTTGATTTGAACCACAATGGAAATTGTGACCTGTGTTCTAGAGAACGCCACAGATAGTCCCATGCAGTATCGGCACAAGGCGATATGAGCATGTGAGTGTCACAGGAATCAGCGCTGGCTCTAATTTCAGGAAATCCATGTGATTGCATGGGACCCCAGCAACAAGGGAGACTTTGGGTATTTTTAGACAAGTGCCTCCCCACCCATTACCCACCCACCCATCATATCATGCATGTTGCAAGGCTGCATTGGCTGGAGCTGAATGGGTGATGGGTGGGGAGGCACTTGTCTGGAGCTGTGCGACTAGCTGTGGGGAGCTGGGAAATGCACAGGGAGGGCTGCTAGCTCAGAGGGTGCCTCCCCACCCATTACCCACCCATCATGCATGTTGCAGGGCTGCATAGGTGCATAGGGTGCCAATACAGCTCTGAAACATGCATGATGGGTGAGAAGGCGCTTATCTAAAAACACCCAGAGAGTGGGTGTTGATCAGGGAAGATTTAAAGAGCCAATCCTGGCAGATCCCACTGAGGTGTTGCCAAAAGAGACTATGGCCCTTTTCAAACGAGTGCCCCCCCCCCTTGCACATGTGTGCAGGGGCGGGGGGAAATGTCCGCAGGAATGCCGTGGGTTGCCGCTGCTGGCGGGATGTGTGCGCACGTGGGAACTCCGTCGGTGGTGGGTGGGGGTGCGTGTGTGCGTGCATGCTCCCGTACTCCACCCATCTCCAGCCACCTCCACGCATCACCCACACGTGGAGCAACCGGCGCCAATGCCACCTGCATACACCTATCCCCCACCCACCTGTTTGAAAAGGGCCTATGGGTGTTTTTAGATAAGTGCCTCCCCACCCATCATGCATGTTGCAGGGCTGCACTGGCACTCTATGGAGTCCTGCAATATGTATGATATGTGGGTGATTGGTGGGTAATGGGTGGGGAGGCGCTTGTCTAAAAACACCCCATGACCCCTTCCCTGTTGGCAAGTACCCTAGTGTAGCTCCTGTAGCTTATACTTAAAAGCTGCTAGAAACCATCCAGAAGAGCAGTGTTTGGGTGGCCCCCATGTTTATTAAATGTAGTAACTTGAAGCCAGCTGTGCCCATGTAGCCTCGTCAGGTTGTTTACTCATGTAAAGAGAAAATAAACAACACAAAATCCAATTTAAAAAAAATTGTGGTGCCTTTGTACTAAGTTGGATGGAACATTTTTAGTTCAGGTTCCGAGACTGGAGCCTTTCACAAGGCACAGGTTTGGACTTCACTGGCATTCTTTGCACACGTGAGTCTGCAAGTCAAGAGACACCAGGAGATCTGAGCACACAGTGCATGGAGCTCTCATACCTAGAGGTGCTCCAGATTGTCACTATGGAGGAGGGACATTTTAAACAACTCAAGGCCACTCCCTTCTTTGCATGGCACACTTTGCCTCCATCCTGCAGCAGGGAAGCTGGGTTCTGTGGCACTCCTGGGCAGCAAATAGGCAGTTTGATGGCCCTTATAGATATGTTTACAAAATGGAGATTTTTTTAAATGAATAAAATATGAAAATGAATAATACAAAGCCATGCAGCTTTCCTGGTGTGACTTAGTTGGTGATTACATTTAATTTTATGCTTCTCCTAAATTTTTAATATTCATTGTGCTGCAGAATTTTAGGTTGAAAAATACATCAGTGCATTGTAAGGGAGGAGATTAAGAGTTCATAAATAACCCTGAGATTTACTTTTCACATCTGACTATTTATTTGCCCAAGAAAGGGCCCTGCATGACCTGAAAGCTTGCATATGCTCACCAGCAGAAGTTGGTCCAATGAAAGATGATTTCTGAACTACTTTGTCTCCATCTTTTATCTCACTGGTAGTCCATGGAGGGCAAGTTTGGTTTTACTACCCTGCTCTCGATCACGTGTAATTTTCAAACCCAGAGCATTAAAGAAGTTGCACGTGCATCTGCGTAGCTTGGTTACAGGAGAGAAGTAGGAGGAGCATCAGTGAGCAATCTATGGGGGTAAGGAGCTAGAGAAAGTCTGATGGAAGAGGTAAGATTTTAGGAGGAATTTGAAGGTTGTGAGGGAGGGGGCAGAGGAAATACATCCAGGAAGCGAGTTCCAGACATAGGGGTCAGCAACAGGAGAAAGGGGCAAAGACATTTCTGAGAGTGGGAGACATTGGAGCAGGTGAGGGTGATGGCAGAAGAAAAGAAAAGCTCCAGGGTAGGAATGTAGCGGCAAAGAAGTACAGAAAGTGTGGGAAGCAAGCGCATGAAGAGCCTTGAAGGTAAAGACAAGGAGCTTGTGTTGAATGCATTCAGGTAAAAGAAGCCAGTGGGGAAGGAAAGAAGGGATGAACATGATCAAAGCGACAGGCGAGGTGGATGACCTTGGTAGTGGAACACTGAGCAGAAGTGACAGGGGCAAGGTGAGAGCAGGGGATGATACCCGTTAGGAGCAGGTTGCAGCAGTTAAGGTGAGACTGAGAGATGGCTAGAGCATGGATTAGAGCAGGGGTGAGGAATCTTTTCCTTCCTGGGGGCCACTTTGAAAGCTTGCGCAACCTCCGAGGGCCGCACAGAGGTTGGGGCGGGGGTGCTTAAGGGATGCACTCAAAGAAAGGAGGACCCAAATCATAGATCTGTGCCATGGAACTGTCCCCTATCCTGGTTTGCATGCCCTCATCTCTGCTCCCTTCCCTGGAGCTCAGGTTTTCAGTGATTGAACTGGATCCAAGGGCCAGATCCAGGAAGTGGAAAAGGGCCACCTAAAAACTTGCCATAGGTCACATTTGGCCCCTGGGCCTGAGGTCCCCACCCCTGGATTAGAGTTTTTATATTTATATTTATTTATATCAAAACGTATAACCCGCCCCTCCTGCCACACAGCTCGGGGCAGCTTGCATCACCATAAAACACATAAGAACAATAGAAATCACTCAGTAAAGAAACAATGTATCAATAAATATAATCAACAGTAATATAAAACAAATAAAACCACCATTCCCAAGGAGTCCTAAAAACAGAATTTTCACCCAACCCCACCCACCACTTCTCAACCAACCCTTATTCCCTGTCTCTTATACACATCTAGATGTGTATAAGAGACAGCCCTAACCCAGTCCCCCCACCTTCACCCGTCTCCCCCACCAAAAGCCTGTGAAAGCAGTAATGGAGGGTCGGATTTTAGCAATGTTATGTGGATAGAAGCAACAGGTCTTAGCAACAGACTGAACTTGAGGCACAAAGGAGAGGGATGAGTCTAAGATGAATTCAGGCTACATGCCTGAGGGACAGTCTGGGTGAGAAGCAAGGTCAAGCTGGATTTTGTCTATGGCCTTTTTCAAATGGGCTGCAGTGGGGGGGGGGAGGAGAGGGGAGTGCACTGCGGTGGGTGGGTGGTGCATGGGCGGCTGCCACACGGACACACCCCCATCACCAATCTCCATGCACAGAGCCATCCCCATTTGGCCAATGGCTCCATTCATGGGCGATGGGTGGAGCATGGGAGTACGCACGCACGGACACCCACTGCGGTGGTCACACGGGACTCCCCCACGCCTGCACATGTAGGCACCCACGTGTGCGTTGCATGGAGGTGTCTCATGTGAAAAGGGCCAATCTTGTCCTTGAAAAATGAGATAATATCCTCTGCAGAGAGGGAAGAAGAGGAAGGTTTCAGAAGGTAATTGAAGATCAAGAGGAGACAACAGGGATTGCAGAAGTGAGACATGATCAGTGTGGATTGTCGGGCAAGGGAAAGGGCAAAGTTGAAGGCTTAAAAAGATGAATTCGTAGTGGAGGTAGTCAGCAAGTTCATGAGATTTCTTCCAGAGGCTTTCAGAGACATGAGAACAGGAGCAGAAGAGGTGGATGGTGGGGGTGAGCCAAGGTCAGAGATTGAGGGAACAGATAGGCTTGGCCAGTCTTAGAATTTGCAGTGCCCAAGGCAAAGATAAAATGCAGGGGCCTGTGGTCCCACTCCCTCAGGGGCAGCTTCCAGGGGGCCCTAGAAGTGGTTGTGTTCTCTCCTCCCCACTGGAGAAAGGGGGGCCCTTGCACCCTGCCCTGGTGAAAACGGATTCACTGGAAGTAGAGAAAATAGCAGCAATCTCCCCAAGTTGAAGTCACCCTATGGTAAGGCCAGCCCTGTGGACAGGGCAGTGGGAGAGGGGAGCAAGGGAATCCACAGTGGAAGAGAGGGATGTATTGAAGGCAGAGACAGGACAGGTGGAGGAGAAGATAGATGAGAGAAGGGAAGAGAGAGAGAGAGAGAGAGAGAGAGAGAGAGGAAGCAAAGCCCTCAGGGCTGATGGACTGAAGGACTGAGAGGTTGGGTATGGAAGTATAGCCAGGTAAGCTGTCCCTGCAAGTTATGGGATCCGCTTCCTTGCTGCTGGCTCACTAAAGCACCCAGCTGGAGTAAAAAGAGGGAGATGATGGTGGTCACCCTGTGGTTGGAGAAACCAGTTGACCACAGAAGATTGTTAGCCACCCCAAGCTGCCTCAGGCAGGAGGGCAGGGTATTATGAATATTAAATAAATAAATCAAATAAAAAGCTCTCCACTCATAGTAAGAGAGACCTGCCAGGGAAGCCTGGGGAAAACTGAAAGAGAACCCTCCAGTTCAGGAAGGGCTTGGGAGGGGAGTCCTGGAACTCAGCAGGAGAGAACTGAATGGTGTTAAGTGTGTATATTTGTGTTGCGGGCTTGCATTTGCATTTGGAACAAAAGCTATTTACCCCAGAGAACTGAGAAACTGGTGCCTATTCGGAGGACAACTAAGGGTGCTGTTAGACGAACCCGCTCGCAAGCGGGATCGTTCAGTGCCAGCATCTTCCCCCTGCCTTCCTCTGAACGCCGTGTCTGATACTCAGAAGAGCATCAGACGCGGCGTCCAGTGTTTGTGTTCATGCGTGCCCTTCTGCATGTGCGCACTCGCCAAAAGAACCCGGAAGTGCGGCGTAAAGCTGGCACTTCGGGGATCTGCGTTGGAGGGGGCAGGATCGCCTGCCCGGTCTAACGCGGGGGAAGATCTGGCTGCGCTGTTTAAACGAGTGCCAAGAAATGCGGCTGATCAAAGGATCAGCTGCGTTTCTTCTCTCGTTTAAAAGCGCCCTAAGGCACAAACACTGTGTGAGGTGTGGGGAGAACACCTCTGCAGAGAGTAAAAGCACTCCCGGGCTAATCTCTTCATATGCAGAAGATTTTGACAGCTGAGTAAGCCAACAAAGGCTTTTAGTATGAGGAGCGGTATGGAAGGCAGACTGGTACTGCAGAATGAGCACATCAACTGGCTATAACACTTCAGTTGTCATTAACAGGGTTCAAAGTCAGCTTTCCATGGGGAATTTCACACCTCCCCCTCTTATCATTGACTTCTTGCAGACACAGGCATCCTTCCATCTGTTTGCATTTAGCTTGTGTTTTAAGAGTTTTCTTGGAAGGATTCAGTTCTAGAGCCGTTCTACATTATTCCGCACGACAACAGGAGTAAAATTGGAGAGGAATTTCTATGCATTTCCCAACACTCTCTTCACCCTTTCTGCTCCCACCCCCAAGCCTAAACAATGAGCTGACTCCTGAATCCATCATTCTGGCTATTTATCATAGTCATGGGGCTAGAAGGGATCCCAAAGCCCATCCAGTGCAGTCCCTGTACCAAGGCAGGAGTCCCAACACCCCAAACTGCCCAATGGAAAAATCCACCCTTCCATTCTCTTGATCAGGGGGCAAATTTATGTTCTTCTGTCATGACTCTGGGTTACAGCTGCACCAGGGGTCCATGAGGCTTGGATGCCCACACACACGTAGAGTGCATATGTACATTGGAGTGGGGTGCCCCAGCAGAGCTCCCATTCCATCTTCTGCATCAGGGTCCATTCCCACCTAGCCACGCCCCTGCTCTAGTACACACATGCACTCAAGGGAGCTACCAAACTGCTGTGTGGTCAGTCAGCTCTGAGCTCTAGGGCCTTGTTCTACTACAACCAAACTTCATTTGTCTTAGCTCCGGCTCCAGGTAAAGGCAATTGTTACCACTGTCCTGCACCCCTTTGTGACTCTAATCTGTGGGAATAAAGAGAACCATTTCTGCTCTTCCCAGGAGAGTGTCACGCAAATGCCTGTTTAATCCTGTATCAAGGCAGCCATAGTAGAAACAGACAAAAGGTCGGCCGGCTGTCATAGTAGTCAGTCAGCTCTACATCTTGAGGGCATGTCAAGTACAACCGGAACTGAATGGCAGAAATTATACTAATGCAACCAGAAGGTTGGGGCTTTGAATACATAACCTCCTAGAAGTCAGGGAATTCAAATGTATGATGATCACAGTAACAAACAATCCCACAGGCCCCAGAGTATGCTACATCTCTGCTGCTTGCAATCCGTGATTCCAAGGACACCAGAAGAAAGGCCAACAGACAGACCTGCCATGCTTCTTGCAGTGGCATCTGCAAAGGGCTACACATGAGGAGCTTTTTTCCTTCTCATTCAATAGTCACCTTTCTCAGGGGGATTCTTTACTATTACTTGACACAGCAGTAGGGTCCTGTCCTGAGTTTTACACACACACACACACACACACAATTTTTAAGCCAGGCTCATGATTTGGAGGTGAAGGTTTGGACTCTTGATTTTTGAGTATTTGGGGTTGGCAAACCTGTAGAATCCAGCACTAAACAATAAGAAGCCTAAAGTGCAATCCTGTCCTCATGGAAGTCAATGACTCAACTCCCATTTACATTAATGTAAGAGAGGATCACTAGTCTTGATCTCATTGATGGCAGTGGCAAAACTCTTGTTGGTTTTAATAGGGACAGGTCAATACCCAGGAAAGGGGGGCAGAATAATATAGTTTGGATTTATGAAACACATAAACACTGAGAGCCAGCATGGTGTAGTGGATAAGGTGCTGGACTTGGACGTGGGAAACCAGAGATCAAACCCTACCTTAGCCATGAACTCATTGCATGGCCTTGGGCAGATCACAACCTCTCAGCTTCAGTTCCCCATCTGTAAAATGGGAATGTGTGTGTGTTCCCTGTGGTCCCTCACACTTGTCTATCTTAGATTGTAAGCCTACTGGGCAGGGTTCCATCTCTGAAAATCTGTGCATGTAAAGCGTTGCGTAGTAGTAGTATAGCACATTGGGAGTCTTCACACAGACAGCTGCCCTGCCTCACCCCTGCCCCAGGCAGTCCATCCATTTAAAGGCAGTCTGCCAGATGTGGAGGCAAAGCACTAGCTGGAGACGGGGCTGCCATCCATCTGCTTGGCCACTGCAGCCCTGCTTTCAGCCGTGGGTATTGTGGGCAATCCACGCACCCGCAATGCTGTGGAGTTGGACCATGCGACCGTGGACCCTGGCAGCCGCCGGGTCTGTTTAAAATGGATGCAGGCATGGTTGCAAGCGGGTAAACGTGGGGGTGCACCCATGGACTTGCTCCAGAGTTGTACACCCCTGCGTCCATGTCAAAGCAACCATTGTCCCCAAATAGTTCAAATTAGAAATAAAATACGCTTGATAAAAATAATTTATTTATTTATATTTTTATTTATTTTCTAAATTTTTACCCTGCCCCTCCTGAGAACAACTCGGGGCAGCTTCCAACAATAAAAAATATACATATAAAAATATATAAAACAATTTAAAATACTTCAGAATACAATTCAAATATTAAAACAGGGCCCGGGAAACAATTAAACATTAAAACAATAAATAGGGTAGGGGAGATAAAAACCCTCTAACATCCCCCCTCTCCAAAGGCCTGGGCGAACAGCCAGGTTTTACAGCTTCGCCGGAATGTCAACAGGCTTGGGACCAGACGAGCTTCCTCCGGAAGGGAGTTCCAGAGGCGCGGCCCGGCCACTGAGAATGTCCTCTCCATTGTGGCCCCCCGCTTTATGCGGGGGACCTCCAGAAAGGCACCCCCAGCAGACCGAAGGAGTCGCTCTGGGGCGCGGAGGGCAAGGCGGACCCTGAGGTACGAGGGGCCCAGACAGTGAAGGGCCTTATAGATAAACACCAAAACCTTGAACCTAGCTCGGCACGCTATTGGCAACCAGTGCAGAGTCTGGAGCACAGGTGTTATGTGCTCCCGACGACCTGTCCCCGAGAGGAGATGGGCCGCCGCATTCTGCACTAGCTGCAGCCTCTGAACCAGGAACAAGGGAAACCCCACGTAGAGCGCATTGCAGTAGTTCAGCCTCGAGGTGACGAAGGCATGGATGAGGGAGGCCAGGTCCGGGCCGTAGACGAACGGACGCAGCCTCCGCACCAGATGCAACTGGCGGAAAGCAGCCTTTGCAACTGCCTCCACCAGTCGTTCCAGGTGGATATCTGCGTCCAATATCACCCCCAGACTCCGAACCTGCTGAGCTATAAGAGGGCGAATCCCCCCAATCAGGGGGGCCACTACCTCCCTCGCTCTCCCCACCAACATCACCTCCGTCTTATCGGGGTTGAGCTTCAGTCTGCTCTGCCACATCCATTCCGCCATGGCCTCCAAACACTGGGATAGCAACAAGACAGCAGGGTCTGGGTCAGTTGAAAAAGAGAGGTACAGCTGAGTATCATCAGCATATTGGTGGCANGCAGGTAGGTGGATGATCCTGGCAGGGAACCGCTGGCTGCTGGGCTTTGACCCAAGATGGAGATCAGGAACTCATTGGGAAACAGCTGATTTACTTTCACTCTAAATAAATAAATAAATTAATTTATTTATTTATTTCGTCCACTATACAAACCCAGGTTGGTTCTAAATACTAGTTGCAGTTCTGGTCACTCCATTCCAGAAAGGACATGATAGAACTGGCAAAGGCACAGAGAAGGGCAACAAAGATGTCTGAGGGTGTAGAATAGCTTCTGTGTGAGAAAAGACTAAAAAAATCAGGGCTCTTCGGCTGAGGAGAGAGGAGATGGGGGGGCTAGAAGGATATCAAATCATTAGTGGAGCAATGGAAGTGAACAGAGGACTGTTGTTTGCCCTTTCTCATAATACCAGATCCAGACACTCACTGAAAGCATCCAGCAGCAAGTTTAAAAACAAGTAAAAAGCAGTGGCAGCTGGAGGACCTTTAGGTTGTTGGGGCAGGGGACAGGGCCACTGGCCACCCATATAATTTGGGATTACGATAAAATGACAAAAAAGCCACACTGAATACAGGTATCTTGGATTCAAGATAAGGGTGTTTTGTAGGGATGTGTGCCCAGAGGGAATTCCAGATTGATCTTCTGGATTTAATTTTGAATTCATGTTGCGGATCCATACTGAAATCAATTTTAAAAAATAAAGAAAAATAACCACGCATGTGAAAATGGTCGCCAAACTGTTCTGCACACACACAGCCTTTTCTAGAATGGTGGCGGCAACAGCAGAAGCAATGTCCCCATTTTTGAAAAGGAAAGCGGATTTGCACATGCATTTCTACTTGCTCTACTGCTTCTGTGTATCTGATTGCTGTAGCAATCATCATGCACTCACAGTAAATCAGCTTCACTGTAATAATTCTGTTGCAGGAAAGTTCTGTTTCTGTCTGACTGGAAGTTTGCACTCAGTTATATACCTGTCTGAACAGTTGCAACATCTCTCTGAAATCTTAAATCAGGGATGGGTAACTTTCTCCTTCCCAGGGGCCATTTCAAAAACTAGGGCAAGCTCCAAGGACTGCATAAGTTGAGAATGGGGATGCATTCAAGGTGGGGAAAGGAAGTAGAGTCTCTAGTCTGTGGAACTGTGCTAATGTTTCCTCTCCAATCTGGATGTGCATGCCCTCATCTCAGCTTCTTTTGGAAGTTGATCCAGGGGCCAGATCCAGGAACTGGACAGAGGTCAAATAAAGACTAGCCATGGGCTGCATTTAGCCCCACCCCTGAGATTTCCCCACCCATTTTAAGCTTTTCATCTGCTCACAGCATACTGGGCACCTTTTAAATAGAATTAGTTAAACAAAAAAACCTATGGTTTTACAAACTTAGGCTGTTCTTAGACGAGCGCGCGACCTGCTCGCGCATGGTTTCAAAAATACCGTGAGGCGGGATTACACAAGACGCCGCTGGGGATCACGCGCACGGGAGGGGGATGCACATTCATTTCCGGCCGCGAATTACCTACCTCGATCGCCGACGCGGTCAATTCGTGGCCGGAAGTGAATGCGCGTCCCCCTCCTGTGCGCATGATCCCTGGCGGTGTCTCGTGTAATAATCCCGCTTCGCGATATTTTTGAAACTATGCGCGAGCGGGTCATGCGCTCGTCTGAAAACTACCTTAGTTAAGGCAGATTCATAGCAAGCAAACTTTAACAAACCTAGAAATTGTGTGTTAAGGCTCCCGCCTTAACTTCCACACCATGTAAGCAGTAAAGAAGATGTTGTATGGCTTCGCATACTGTGCTCGCTTACAACTTAGGCTCCATGCACCCACACTTTGCCTTGGTCTTTCAACTCCAATCCTCTTCCTTTGCAGGTTGACACCTGCACTAAAGCTGAGCAGAATGCTATGTAAGTGTTTAATAAGAAT
>QEPC01010776.1:345673-370046 GCA_003113815.1 Sphenodon punctatus
GTAGAGCGCGTTACAGTAGTCGAGCCTCGAGGTGACGAAGGCATGGATGAGGGAGGCCAGGTCCGGGCCGGAGACAAACGGACGCAGTCTACGTACTAGATATAGCTGGCGGAAGGCAGCCTTAGCGACTGCCTCCACCTGCCGCTCCAGACGAAGATCTGCATCCAGTATCACCCCCAGACTCCGAACCTGCAGAGCTATAGGAGGGCGAACCCCCCCCAACCAGGGGGGCCACCACCCCCTTCGCTCTCCCCACCAACAGCACCTCCATCTTGTCGGGGTTAAGCTTCAGTCTGCTCAGCCGCATCCAATCCGCCACGGCCTCCAAACATTGGGAAAGCAAAGAGATAGCAGGGTCTGGGTCAGTAGAAAAAGAGAGGTACAGCTGAGTATCATCAGCATACTAGTGACATCGCACCCCAAACCTTCTCACAACCTCCCCCAAGGGCTGCATATAGATGTTAAACAACATCTGGGGGAGCCTTTTTGGAGGTTTCCCGGGCAAGGCGGGTGGCCACTGATGCTAGATCTTTTTTGGTGGCTGCCCCTGTGCTGTGGAATTCGCTCCCAGAGGCGGCTCAGTTGGTCCCCATTGTCCTGTCATTTTGACATTTATGTAAGACCTGGCTGTTCCACCAGGCTTTCGGCGAGGGTAGGGGGTAGGGTGGGTGCGGTTGGGGTGGGTGTGTTTTTGCCTGCATATGAGAATTTTTTAACTTTTAAAATTGTTTTATTTTTTAATTCTTTTATCTTTGTTGTTTGCTGCCCCGGGCTGCCCTGTGGGCAGGAGGTGTGGGATAAACATTTTATATAAATAAATACATTTTTAAAATGAACCTGGGAACCCACCAGATCTGTCTGAACCTGACCCAGATGAGATTGGATGCAGGTGGATGCAACCCCAGACCAGCTCCAAGGCAGGCTGCCTTCACATCCCTCTGAAAACATCCTTTGTTTTTCACTTTGACAGAAGATGGAGAAAGTAGAGTTTGGGGAACTTTTAGTGTAAAATTAAGTCTTATCTAGGTGTCTCTGTGAGGAGTCTGCATTGATATGATCAAGACATGAAAACAAACTAGTTCAAGTGAAATGTTTTATTGTCAATGTCTGTTGGAGAAAGTATACAAATGTAGCTTCGCTCAATTATTGTTCACAATGGACTGGAGAAGGTCCAACTACAGTAATGAGCACGATGAGTAGTGACAGCATATGCCCATCAGCTGAGCGGGATCAAAGATCACCTTTAAGTTCAACCCACTTTAATCTCAAGTATAATTTTATTAGAAGAAAATAAAAGTACAAGTCCTGGTTTCCTAGTCTTGGCAGGTAACAATGCTACCCACACCTAAACAGAAGTAGCCCTACACAATAATGTTTCTTACTTGTCCAGTGCCACAAGCTGGAGTCCGTGCAGGCGTTGGTTCAAGAAGGCTAGAAGGGGGGCCCAGGTGAAGCTGTAGAGATGGGCTGCTAGGGTACGATGAGAGTGTGATCCATGTGTGCAATGTCAGGAAGGGAATGACACCACGCAGTTCACTGCTGATGCTAGTGACCACAAGCCGTCATTTAAAGTTCCATCTGTTCGAACCAGTCCTTATATACTTTTTAGGTGTTGCTATTAAAATGTGGAGGGGAAGGGGCTGCTTCCTGAGGAATATTAGTATAGAGGGCTGCAACATCCATGGTTGTCAAGAGCAAATCCCCTGAAATCGCCTGCCAATCCATGTCATTAAAAATATTAAGAAAATCCTTGGAATCCCGAAATAGGACGAAAGCATTGGAACAAAGGGCTTAAGAAAAGAGTCAAAAATTGGGAAAGAGGTTCTAAATAGGATCCATTCCCAGAGACAATGGGACGTCCTGGGGGATTGACCAAACTCTTATGAATCTTGGAAAGTATATAGAACAAAGGAATTCTACCCTCACTTTCAACTAAGAACTCATATTCATGTTTAGTAATTTCACCCATCATAAAGCCTTCATAGGCCAAATCCTCCACTTGTCTCTTAACATCTTGTATGAATGATCTATCAACAAGTTTGTAGTATTCCGTATTGTGTAGCCGAGACTGGACCTCCTGATCATAAACAATCCTGTCCAGTAACACTGTGGCACCACCCTTATCTGCCGGTTTAATAACCACATTTGTGTCACTCCTGAGGGAGTCCAGAGCTAGTCTCTCTTGATGGCTGATATTATGCCAAACTTTTTTGGGGGGCCCGGTCGATTATATCTAATTCTTCCCTCATGAGGTCTTCAAAGACAAAAATCCGTTGGTTGGTCGTGGGGGGGACAAAGGTAGATCTGGGTCTGAATGTTTTCTCAGGTTCTCTCTCGGATTGAACAATAGGTGAAAACAGACATGACGCTAACCACTCTTTAACCACCCTTGGTGCTTATTTATGCATATTGCAGGGCTGTATTGGTGCCCTATGCAGCCCTGAAACATGCATAAATAAGCACCAAGGGTGGTTAAAGAGTGGTTAGCGTCATGTCTGTTTTCACCCAATGTTAAACCAATCACGCAGTCGGATGGTCCTACAAAATGTAAACATCTCTAATCGATTAGAAAAATCGTCATATCGGGGTAGGCACAAAAGACAAGCCCCGTTCTAAAACATTGGTCTCTGTCTGAGATAAATTTCTAGACGACAATTGCGGGGTTTTCTCCTGAAGCACCCCCCCTGGCAATCTCCTAGACCAACCTCCCTCCTGGCTTGACCCTGACGATCTCCTAAACCGGACTCCCTCCTGGCTGATGCCTGGCGTGTCCGAAAATCTAAAAAAGATTTTTTGTATTTTACTTTACTTTTGTGATTTTCTTAGTTTTACTTTACTTTTGTGATTTTTTGAGTTTTACTTTACTTTCGTGATTTTTTGTGTTTTACTTTGCCAGGCAGCAACAGATCAGTGGAGCAGTTAGTTAGTCACCTCATTTGGGGGAAGAGTTCAGGTCCAGTTTACAGCATGGATATGGGTACAGCGATCTGCGTTCTATTGTATTAGACTTTTGGAAACATGTTGATTCATTATTGAGTTCGCTGAAGAAGGGGCAGGTTCCCCAAAACGCGTCTGAACGCATCTGTGTATGCATTTGAACGCATGAACGTAGCAGCATTGCAATTCAGCATTTATTATTTACAGTACTATTGTTTGGTGTTGTTCATTTATCATTTATAACATATTGCTTGTTGTTGTCCACCATTTATGTCTGTACCATCTGCTATACATGTTACTTCTTGTCTGTAGGTTGTGACTTTAAGAGGTATCTTGCACCTAAGAGTATTCCAAGTGCATGCATTTATGTTTTTTATGTTATGTTATCTATGCGCATATACATTCATTTATATATATATATATTATATATATATATAACATATATATATATTATATATATGTGTGTTTTTAATGTCCATGCCATTTAAGTAAATATGTTGTATGCACCATTCCTATATTGACCAGCCGGTTACATTGGTTGGCTAGAGTCAGTACGTTTTTGGTTTGGTTCATAACTGAAGTGTCAGCTTTTTCCTTGTTTTTAGCAGTTTGGCTCACCCTTGGACCTGCTCCGGGGGTGCACTCCTGCATTTGCCCACTTGCATCCTTGCTTGGGTCGGATTTAAAACTACCTGACAGCTGCTGCGGCCTAGGTCGGCCCACACGGTGCCTTCTCCCCAACACCATAGATTTGTGGGAGGATCACCCGACACTCTAGGCTGCCACCCACAACTCTCTCTATGGTGTTGCCCAGGGCAACCCACAGCAGAGAGAGGATATAGCAGCCCCACCTCTGGCCAGTGCCCCATATTTTGACTGCCTGCTCTGCTGGCGGTTCTCCTGGATGTTCTGGAGCGCCACTGGCAGGGCTGTCCTGGAGCAGGCACAGCCTGCCCCGCCTCTGCCCCGCCTGCACATCTGGCAGGCTGCCTTTAATGGACAGACTGCCTGGGGATGAGGCAGGGCAGAGGCGGGGGTGCTGTCTGTCTGAAGACACCCAATATACAACTAGTCTTTGGAGCTCATTGCCATGGGATGTTGCGAAGGGCAATATTACAAATGGACTCAAACAGGATTGTGTAGGTTCATGGAGAATAGGTTCATCAGTGACTACTAACTAAGGGGGCTGGGGATGCAACTCTCAATTGCCAGAAGATGGGAATAAGAAGGAATGGATCTTTGCAGAGATGCCCTATTTTTATACTCTTCCTCTGAACCACCCAGTGCAGGCCACTGTCAGAGGCAAGACACTGGGCTTAGATGGACCATTGGTCCACAAGTATGGTACTACTTGTGCTCGCCTCTGAGTTTGCCTTTCCCTGGTAAGAAGGGGAGCAAATCTTTCAAACTGAAAAAAATATTTTGTCTCCCCGTCCCCTCTATATTTACATGAAGTGTCCAACAAAAAATCTTCCCAAGCACATCTAGAGAAGAACTGGAAATTGACTACATTGGTCTGGATAACAAGCAAGGCAAAACAGAGGTCCTTTCGGCTGCAGCTCTTGCTGGTTTGTGTACACTAAATCAATGATGTGGACAGTGAATTAATTGCTTTCCCTTTTAGGTACCTTAGCTGGCTTCAACTATCCTAGACACTTTGAAATATCCCAGGCAACTCTGGTATTGTTTGCCAACACTTTCTAAATACTGCATTAGGCAAGGGGGTGTCTTGAAAGCAATAAAACACAGCCTGTCACTAATGACAGCTAGTGGCTTTGGATTAGGCTTGTAGAGGACTTTTGAAAACAGACAAAGGTCTGTATAAATGCTGTTTTGCTTAGGATTTGTTTTTAGGATCTGCATTTGTTTTAGCAGCTTGCTAATCACAACTGTGTGTAAAATGTCACTTGCAGAACACCCCAGACAACCTGTGGTTTCTCAGAGGACGCAAGCAAAAATTCTCCTGATCTGGTTCAGTTTCAGGAGTTTTGTTGTAAATTAAAGCATGTTTGGGGTGTGTGACAAAGATGGAGAGTGCAAGGAAATGTTAAAAAGACAATGGGTATTTTCAGACATTACGCCATCCTGATTCACCATGGTGGATCCCCGGTGGGGGTGAATGTGAATGACACAACCACCCCCGTGGTCAAAAAAAGCTCCGAACAGACGTTGCGGGACCGGGACCACGGCAGGGAATTGGACCGCCAGATCATGGACCGGGGCAACACAACAGACATTACGCCGATCCCTGGGCATGGTCAAAACACCCACAAGCCACCGGGAAGGGGCGGGATGCAGACATGGCCGCCCGAGGGCAAACGAAGCCACAAGGCACAAAAGGAACGCCTACACCAGGGAAACGGGAAGGGAGGGGGGAGGAGGTCACCCTTCCCCCATCCTAACTGTCCTGCTCGTGCTGGGACCTGCTTTGTTGCTTTCCTCTGCTGGGATGTTTCGGCTCTCTTCGTGTCTCTGCCTGAGCATGGGGGAGCTTCCTTCCTCCTTCCTGCATACACCAAGTCTTGGGGCTTGGTATAGATCTGGGCCTTTCCTGTATTACCTGTGTTTCCTAATAAACGGTCTTGACCATGCTTCTGTGTCCTGCCTGCTTCTTACTGCTTGGGTACTGCACAGCCGGGGTCTGCCACAGCTCACACAGGGACATGGTCTCGCGGAAGGTCCAGCTATGGGGGACCCCATGGGGGCCGGTAAGCAGGAGCCCAGTGGAAGCACAACCAGACATGGTCCAGCTACACAGGGAGAATGACACCATGGACAGGGGGCAGGCAGTCACCGCAGGGCCGGGGGTGGGTGGGTTCCAAGGGGTGCCAAGGACAGGTGAGGTGGCCACAGGCCGCAACAATGTATAGCTACAGAGCAAGGCATGGGATGCGGACCTGGCACAGCTGCAGGACACTAGTGCCCAGCCAGGCCATCTAATCAGGGCTCCAAGGACACGGTGTAGCAAAGAGGGAGGGGGGGGGCACGGGTTGATGGCAGAAGGAATGCAGCTGCAACTGGAACAGCCGCACGTGCCCAGCCTGGCGCTTGGCCTCACACACGGCCAGCAGGTGCACCCTATCGCACTCCCAGCCACACCTGCCCCGCTCAGGAAGGCCAGGGCACCTGGGGGCAGTCCACCTGCCAACCCTTCCCATTACCGGTCCGGCAGTACATGCCCCTACCCCCTGGGGCCAGCAACAACATGGATCAGGACAGGGCGCGAGCCTAGTGCATGTTCCTGGTGGCCACGGCCGAGTGGTACTGCACCCACACAGATCACCTGCGCATCCTGACCACAGAGGTGCGCACGGCTGTGGGTTCACGTGGCTGGGAGTGTTGTGCAAGACCGAGGGGTCTGCCCTGGAGTATCCGGAGCCCAACCGGCCCGCAGGCCCAGTGCCCCTGTATGTAAATGCTAACAACCTGCGAGAGTACCATTATGCCAAGCGCATCCGCAGCAAGGTGAGCTTGTCCATCCTGAAGTGGGCCCTCCAGGTGGCCTCATCCCAGTGGGCCAGAGCCTGGGCCCACCAGCCCTGGGCCTGCTCAGTGACCCACAGCTGCCGTTCAATGGGCATAGCGAGCATGACTGCCCGGCGCAGGGCCTCTGCCCCTCTTCGGCTGGAGGCGGCTGGTGCGGAGGAGGCGACAGCTGGGGGGGATGGGGAGGGGGTTGCAGGGGTTGAGGAGGGGGTGGGGGTGCTGCAGGGCCCAGAAGGGGGCCCAGGACAGGCTGTGCGGCCGGGGGGGCGGGGGCTGGAGCCATGACATAGACACGTAGCATGCTGGCATGGAGGAGCAGGGAGGTCCCAATGTCATGGGACCTGTCCATTTTAGTGGAGTGCTCCTGCACCATGGCCTCGATGGAGCACTCCAGCTGCCCAATCACCTCCACCTGCCTGCTGTGCTCATGGCGCTCCCGCCTCCGCTCCAGGCACACCTCCGCCTGGAGCCTCAGGTCCCTTGCCTCCAACCGCTCCAGGGACCGCTCTATGGCCACCTCCATCCTGTCCATGGCCGCAATCATCCGCTCCCCCTGTTCCGCCGAGGTCCGGACAATTTCCTCCGCCTGGTCCTCTCTCCGGCGGTGGACCCATGCCCAGTGCTCCCTCAACTGCTGTGCTGGTGGGACAGGCCCGGGTGACTGTGGGTGCCCTGGCTGCCCTGTAGGATGATGGAGGGGTGGTCTGTTATTGAACCGTGCATGCGGCCCTGGGATGGGCCCGGGTCTCGGAGGGCCAGCGGGGTTCCTCTCCCAGACCCATCCCCCCTCTGGGCCCACCCCCTGGTGCCTCACCTGCTGGCTTTTGCTGCTGCCTGGTCTCCTGGGTGCCCCCCTCCTTGGCCACCTGGGTCCCTTGCCAGCGTGTCCTGTGCCCTGTGGGTGCATGATGGGGGTTGGTGGAGGGGTGCCTGGGGGCCAGGCAGGCCTCGGGCCCCCATCCCAACATTTGCGGGGCCCCTGGGGCCAACTCCGGCCTGTGTCTCCCCACTGCCCCTTGGGCCCAGCCCTTCCCCCCTCCCCCCGGCTGCTCGCTTACCCTCTATGTTGGTCTCCGAGGCCAACCCCTCCATGCCGGAGTGTTCCCCCCCGTGACCACTGGCTGAGGGTAACGAGGGTGCCAGCCTCGGACTCCGCCTACCCGGCCTGGGGGGACTGACTGTCGGGGCTGCTGTCCGGGGGGGCCTGCTGGTGCCGGAGGTCCCAGGGAGTTCCTCTTGGGTTTCCGGGGCCCTGGAGCAGGTGCCTTCTTTCGGGGTGGCAAGGGGAGGGGGTACCTCGACCCATTCCCTACCCTGGACCACAGCACACCCCACTAGGCATGGGGCAACAATGGACCCCTTCATATGAAGGATGCGGTCCAGGGCATTGTAGAAGGGGGCGGTCCGGACTCCGTGGCTGGACCGTGCGTTGTTGTCCCGGATGGCTTTGTACCTCCTCTTGAGTTCTTTGGCCTTTGAGCGGCACTGTTTGACGGTCCGGTGGTGCACTGCCACCTCCATGTCCCTCACTATGTCCCGGTAGACATGTTCGTTGCGCTGGTTGAGGGCGAGCTCCAGCTGGTATTCCAGGGTCCCCCAGATCCGTATAAAGTCCAGGGTCTCTCGCAGCCTGCACTGGCCCCCTCAGTGGTAGGCCCATCTCCCCCTTCTCCCCTGTGGTTCCTCCTCGTCCTCGTCCTCATCCTCCACCAGCCGGGCTGGGCCTGTGTCCTCCGGGGCCTCATCCACCCGGGCTCGTTTGCGTGTCTGTGGGTGGCACGGAGGGGGGTTTACTGCTTGGGTTCCGTTCTGCCCCCTCTTGGGGCCCTCCCCTGCCCCCCCTCCCTGCCGGGTGCCCTGCCGGGCCCCATTCCCCCCCCGGCTGCCCCTGTGCTCCCTGTTCCCCTCCCCATGGGTTCCCTTACCCGTTTCCTGGGCGCCTCCTCCCCCGGTCTGGCTGATGTCCCCGGGGTGGCCTGTCCTGGCTGCACCTGCAGCTCCTGCTGCTGCTGTCCCTCCACCACCTCCATGTGCAGCACGACCACCCCTCCTCCTTCCCCCCCTCTGCCTGCGCTCCCTCCACCGTTGCCACTGCCTCCTCCTCGTCCCTCGCTCTCTCTCCCGCCGCTCTCCTCCTCCTCCTCCCTCCTCGCTCCATCCCACCACGTTTCTCTGTTGTGAATTGCCCTTTAAATCTCCCTCCCTGGTCTGTGTTGTTGCCGGTTGTCTGGCAGTGACGCTGCGTACTTTGACCCCGACTGGGAATCATTTTCTTTGATCCCGGTCGGTGATTGCCGTCCAGACGTCACTTTTTGTTGTTTCCCGGCGGGGATCACTTTGGCCACGCTTTCGGAGCTGGTCTCACGGTGAGCCCAGGAAGCGTAGTTGACATTGACCCCATGTGGGTATTCACTGTGGTGAACATCTGGCGGCCGCCAAACAGACATTCAGGGCGCTTTGTCCTCGCTGTGGGTTTGAGCATGGTTCACTGTGGTTGACTGTGATCTCGTAACGTCTGAAAATACCCAATGTTTCCAATGTAGGATTGAATATCTGGTCGACATGACAAATTAGTCCTACTTTAAGCCATTGGTGGCAGCAGTTGGTGGGATACCCTTAATGCAAATCCATGATCTACTGTGACAGGATTTATGAAAACAACACATATGTAACTCACATGTATCATGGTTTTTATGAGAATGAGTGATATATTTGTATCTTTGAAACCATTACATAAAACAGAAACATGACAAGTCTGATGTTGTTGGAGTTGTCTAGAAACACTGAGTCCAATGAAGGGAAAATGTTTATGTGAAGACAATTAAAAAAAATTAAGTTTGGAAAGTAGAAAATAAAATGTGAGCCCAAACCAAGTTGGGCATATCGAGGTATGGAAGATAATTGTAATGTAGATGAAGTGTTACTAGAGGGTACTTGAGTTTACCAGTAGCTTTCAGGGACTGAATGAATGGTCCAGAAACAGAAGAAGGGAGAACCTTCTGGAAAGTATTTAACCCTTATGCATTTTCTGGGAGAATTTTCCTACCCCATGTGCACATTTCTCGCAAAAACTTGCAAGTTAGTGACTCTCTAACTTTTCCCTCTTAGGTCATTGTCACCTGGACCCAAGTACACAATCTACTCAAAGGAAATTTGGTTACCATTAACCATTTGTGTGTGTGTGTGAACGAAAAACCCTACAGCAAAAAACTACCCCAATACATTTTGCCATGGGATATTTTTTGAACCCCAGGTTTTCCAACTGGGGTTAAAAAACTACCCCATCACATTTCATGTTACTTTGCACATGCCAGAAATGTCAGTGTTGAGGATGGGGGTAGAAAAAACACCCCAAGACACAATTAACATCGGCTTTTTCAAGACAATGTATAAGGGTTAAGATGACAAAGAGAAGCCAAAGCATAGACATCCATTTAACCAGACCCAGGGATGAGACACGGACTGAGAAGCATTGAAGGAGATAATGAAGAAGATGTCCTAGCTGCAGACACATTGACCTGTGTAACATGAACTTTTGAGTAAGGTAAGATGTTAGCTAGGGGATTTCTAGCAAATCTATAACTGCGTTACTTTTTGAATCCTTTTGTTAGACTTGCACGCTTGAATCAATTCTGTGCTGTAATGAATCTGAATTTATAACCAAGCAGTGGTACACTTATGTGTACACTTGTGTGATACAGACATTGGAATCCAGAGAGTGTGCGGTTGCCGTATGGGTCCTGAGTGACAGAGATGGAGTCAAAGTAGTTTGAATTATATCTTTTGTTGGACCAACTGTTGTTGGAAATATGCAAGCTTTTGGACCTCACAGGGTCCTTTCTCAGTAGGAGTCAGAACTGAAGATTTGAGCAAAGCACAGTGAGTATATATAATGTAACAGAAGAGAGGAGGGGAGAGAAGGGATAGGGAAGAGGTGTGGTACAACAGGGAGACAACACAGGAGTGAGAGAAAGCAAAGTGGATTATGTAACCAAGCCAAGCGTGTGCACCTGGGACCTCGCATCTCCGTGAATGTTACACTCCTGGTCTCTCCCTCTGTTCCCCTTCCTTTGTATCCCCCCGCCCCCGGACTCTCAGATTGTAAGCCCTAGGGCAGGGACCGTGTCTATTCAATTACATTGTAAAGTACCAGGTACATTGCTGGCTCTATATAAATGCTTGCTAATAATAAATAATAATAACTAGGAGGAGGGAGGGGAAGGTGAGAATGGGGAAATATGCAACTGAAAGGGGAAGGGTGCGACGGGAGGGTGGAATACACTAGAGGATGCAGGAAGTTGGCGAGTCAGAACTGAAGGTAAAGTAGGTGACAAATTGACAATAATAATGGAGGGAGGGGAAGTTGAGAAACTGGAGTGGGGGGTAAGCACTGTACTAGAAGTATGAGTAGAGCAGAAGATAAGCAAAGCACAGTGGTGGATGTAATGGACAATAGTAACAGAAAGAGGGAGGGGAGGGTGAGAGATGAGTTGGGGGGGAAACTGGAGAGGGGTGGGGTGCAATAGGGAGGTGGGGAATACACAGGGAACGCATTGCGTAAAACAGATGAGGGGACATCCCAGGTTAGATACTTGGATGAACCTTTAATACAATTTCTGTGACTGGGAACCTCCAGGGACATGGGTGGCAGGATAGTTACCCCTTTACAGATTGGGACAATTCTGGAGAGAGCTGTGGCCAGTTGAGACTGTAAGTGGGGAAACTGAGTCATGGACAGTCAGGAGGGGGCATAGAGAAAGGAAACTCAATCCCATAACACTTAGACAAGGAGACAGGCGATTCACACTGGTTCCAAGTAGAGATGAGTCCAACCAGTGTAAAGCACAGCTCTCCAAATCAGCAGGATCCTCAGGCTGCAGTGCTGATGCTAGCTGGCTGCATTCACTTTGTTGGGGCTATCACCTATGCAACAATTTGAGGACTGCACTATTTGTGCTAGGATTTGCCCAGGCGCAGTTGTACTGATTGCTAGCTACCAGGGTGGTTGAAGCGAGAACTAATCATTCTACATCAGTGATTGTCAGACATTTTGTCTCTGTGACAATCACTGATTAATCCAGGGCTCCCAGCCAGCACCAAAGCCTTGTAGAATCAGTCAGGATTGTGAACCCCACCTGCAGTTTGTGCAACCGCATCTGCTGTTCTTCAGGCTTGCCCACAAGAGAGTTGTAACTGGTTAACTAAGTGAGTGAATTTAATATGGGTTAGTTAGCCCACAATAAGCCCTCTGCTGTGTAGATATTCTCAATATGGATTGGAAAATGGTTAACAACTTGGAATAGGCACTTTCTGTCCATATTAAGAATGTCTACGCATGCATTTAATATGTGCTCATTAACCTGCATAAACTAATACAGTTTAATTAACCTTGTGAAAAACCTTGCCTAAACAAGGCCTCAGCCTTCCTCTTTGCTTGGTCTTCCTCTGAAGTTGGGCAATGGGAGCAGCAATACTAAAAACTTGTTTATGCAAATCTGACTAGTCTGGGATATTTAACCCTGTTGCCATTATTCCAGGGCACCCTGAGCAACATGGTTCTGCAGTTACAGGGCATGTGTCTATCTGTTACCAGTCAGAGAATGATCCATTCAGATTCGGAGTGATGTAGTTTACCACAGGCTGGATGGGAAATGACCTCAAGGGAAGTAGACTGTCATGTGAATGCTTTGGCATTTAGCCGGGAGTGAAGGAGAGTTATTCTGAGGTTACTGCCTCAGGTGAACAAGACCACACAATAGTTGACTAGAGAGGGCTGGCAGCAGGGGAGGATGATCACTGACAGTACCGGCAGGAGAAAACTAGTCAAAAGTATAACTTCATTCTTAGAAATACCAGCATTTCCATTTTCTAGACTGGTCACCACATGACTGTTAAGGAGCAAGCGTATCTACATATGTTGTTGTTATTAGTAATTTATACATACCTTTCAACAGTCCTCGGGGGGATTCAGACGTTCTGATTTGTGCGATTTTTAAAAAAAACCGAATGTTTCATGCCTGTCTGAACACTTAAATTCGATTAAATTGAGTCAATATCGCACTAAAGCAATGCGTGTTGAAAAGCTACTCAAACCTACCTTTTTGCTGTCCGTTTTCAATAAATCCGCACTTAACAGCAGTGTGAAAGCAACATCGTACTGGTTTTAACTAGTGTGTAATCTTTTCTGATGTGAATGCAACCGTGCTTCCAAGTGCGCTGTTTTACTCCTGCCCCTACCGGAAGCAGTGAGACCAGCTGGAGCCCTGTAGTTGCCTCGCTGGGTGCAGGCTGCAGCCAGCTTCTCCCCAAAAAAGTTCTTCCCCTCCATGTTTCCCCTCCATGCTTCTCCCCAAAAAAGTTCTTCCCTCCAAGGGACTTTCAATCATCTGCCTCTGCCTCTACCGTAGTGCTGCAGCAGTAGCAGCAGCGGGATACCGGAAAGAAACCAGGGAGAGAATGCGAGGGGCTTCTTTCCAGCAGCCTCAGGCTCTCCCTCTTTACTCCCTGATTCTACAAAGTAGCAACCTTTGCTACAAAGGTTGTAGCAAAGGTTGTTGCAAAGTTTGCAAAGTTGCAGCAAAGGTTGTAGCAAAGTTGTACTTTGCTACAAAGTAGCAACCTTCTGGCTCCCCACAGGCCACTTCCTGTAACTGAACCGTACTGAGCAGCCGGGTAAGCACGCACTACAAGAAGGTCTGAATGCATTATTTCGCTGTACTTAAAATCGGTATGGCATGCATGTGAATGCAACAGGACTTGTTAACAGTGAACTATTGAGAACCAGTTTTTAAAAATCCAGATAATTGCTGCACGTGTGAATTCGCCCCTCATTTAGGAGAGACCATCCCTCTCTGGGTGCTCAAACCCACTGTGCCTCTTTCAGGGGCCAAAGTCCTTCTTTTCAGAGAGAGACAAAGTGATTGAAATGATACATTTTATTGGACCAATTGTTGTTGTTGGAAAGAAGCAAGCTTTCGGACCACCCAGGGCCCTTCCTCAGGCATGTAGCATAGCCAGTAGGAATATATAAACTGAGCAAATGTAGATGAAGTATATATGAGGGGGCATGGAATGAGTGGGAGTGGATAGAATAAGGTGGGAGTGGGATAATGAGAGAGAGATGTTCTTTCCAGACATTTGAAAGCAGCTGTAAGATTATATATTGGTGGGGTGGGGTGGGGTGGGCTGAACAAAAAAATTGGAATTCAAGACTCTGGCACCTCTTTCCCTGCTAGCTACCAATGAAAAATACTCCAGAGAGAGTAATGGAAAGATGATGAAATTCTAAGTGGAATAAGAATCAGGGGAGCTTCTGTTTCTCTTTATACACTTGGAATGTTGGGAGGGGTGTGTGTGTATGAAAGGGTGGAGCTTATTCACTGAGGGGTGGGGCTTATTGACCAAGAGGGCAGGGCTTGTTCCTCTGGTTGTTCAAAATATTGGGAGGTATGTTTACATAGTACCAGCAATGAGCTTGGCACTTATAATCTAGAATGGACAAGAGGCGGGGCAACAAGGAGTAGGGTCCATAGGAATGGGGATACATTCATGAAGCTGAGAAGTTGCAGGTGCCTGTGCTTAACTTAGTTACAGGGGAGGAGGGGATATGTCTACAAGATACATGAGCTGGTGTTTTGGGGGTAGGGTCTACACTCGTTCCATCCCTTTGCCTCTGTGGTGATTGGTGGTGAGCACAGGCATAAACGTCATAGAGACCAGAAGGGTCTGAGCTCCTGCCTGGAAAAAAAATTAAAATTTCAAAGCTGTTAAATTTAAAAACATTTTAGACATCTAAATAAATATAAATGAATAGTGAACATTCTATTCCTGCAGACTAGTATTTATTCCCCCCAAGAGGTGACTCCATAACCTCTCCCCAGTAGGTGACTCCTCCAAGCAATGGGGAAGCCTGTAGGCATTCCTGGATCATAGAGAAGAGGAAGTCAGACTAGAATGGCAGTCAATGCAGTTTCCTAGAAAGGCAATAAGCATCTTCTGGGATTAATGAGTGTTTGGGAGGTCTCAGAACCCTGCACACCCCATACACTTTACTCTGCTTCAGTCTCGCACACTCCATACTCTCTGTGAGGAGAAGAGTTACAGCATTTTTTCACTGACCCTTCATCCTGGGATTAGGAGAAAATAATCCCGGAGTTGTTATCCAGGGATTACAAGTGGTACCTGTTTACACGGACATTTCTATCCCGGATTTCCCCCCAACTCCAGTCTCTCACCCCCCCCCCTCCCTCGTTCTGTTACTGTTGTCCATTACATCCATCACTGTGCTTTTCTTATCTTCTGCTCCACTCATACTTCTAATGCTTACCTCCCACTCCAGTTTCTCACCTTCCCTTCCCTCCATTACTATTGTCAATATTTCACCTACTTTACCTTCAGTTCTGACTCACCATCTTCCTGCATCTTCTAGTGTACTCCACCTTCCCTTCGCACTCTTCCCCTTTCTACTGCATGTCTCCCCGTTCCCACCTTCCCCTCCCTCCTCCTAGTTATAATCCATTTTGCTTTCTCTCACTCCTGTCCTGTCTCCTGTCGTACCACACCCCTCCCCTCCCCTCTTCTGTTACATTATATATACCCACTGTGCTTTGCTCAAATCTTCAGTTCTGACTCCTACTGAGAAAGGCCCCTGTGAGGTCCAAAAGCTTGCATATTTCCAACAACAGTTGGCCCAATAAAAGTTATTCAAACTACTTTGACTCCATCTCGGCCTCTGGCAGGAGGCCGTTCCTAATACTGTGAAATGCAGGTCTTTTTGCTGGGCACTCTGGCTTAGTCGCCCCCACACATTTATTCTATATTTCTTACAACTGTTTCTGCAGTCTCCTCTCCGCGACCTAAAACATCAATGCTATCTTCCTCGCTAATCATCTGTGACATGTGGTTGGCATATTTTGGCATCCTTATCAGCAAGGCTCTTGCGCTGCTGTATTCCACTTGGGCCTCAGCCTGTGGGAGAAAAGAGGGTGAGGAGTCCTTGAACTAGGCATGACTTAAATGATAAACATTTCATCAAAGAGAACTCTTCCCTTTCTCATCTCTCTTGATATTCATTAGGAAACAAAGGCACTAGTGCTTGCTCTGTGAACAATGTCCAGCACAACAGAGCTCCGATCACAGATGGTCTCCCTAGGCAGCACTAAAATAAAATGACGTGCAATGTCATTTATTTAACTAGTCTAACCCAGGGAATTCCTCCTCCTTTACTACTATCTCAGAGGCCTGGAGCACGGGCTCTAAACCTCTATTAGAAATCAATTTCTGTTCTTCCATAACGTAATCTATAGTGCATTGGCCTCTCTCATGGGGTCGGTCCACATGCATTGCTAACCCAGGGAAACTAGTAGTAGAGCATGTCCTAAGGTTTAAGAGGGAACATTTCTGTAAGAAGCTGTCATGCCTCCCCCTTGCCATTGTCCTCCAAACCCGCAGGCCATCCAGGTGGGTCTGGGGACAAGGGGTTGTCAACTCTTACTCTGGGCGGAGACTTGAGAGGTGGGAGTAGTCTCTTCCCACCGCTATACTCAGTGCTCCCCCTCTCAGTCTTGAATGTAAAGCAAAGCCCCACCACTGTGGATGGTTGAGAGGGAACCCTCCAGCCCTCTCCTGCCCTGTTACCTTAGATCTGGGCACTCTGGAGAGATCTCTCTGTCCGTGTTGCTGGGGAAGGCGGCACTAGCCAGCTGCTTCTCCTGGCTCAGCCTCCGCTCCCTACAACTGTCAACCAGCCCACGAGTTAAATACCCTCGTCGGGCCTGCTCTGTTCTGGCGCCTTTCACTGACGTCACTAGCTGCATTCTGGGCTCCCCCAGAGCTGCCAGTGACATCAGTCATTGCTCTCCATGACCCAACTGCCTGGCTGGACCCAGCTGCCTTTCTCTGCCAGTCTCTGTCACTGCTTCCCTCTTGGGCATGGGAGTGATCAGGTAAATCGGCTGTGCCCTGACTCCTCTCGCCTGGGCTGTCGCCACATTCAGGTCCCAGCCTGGTCCGACGGCAGGACTATCCTCCCTGCCATCACACAAGTCTTTATGTAAGGCTCAAGCTTGGGTCATGGATGGGCTTTCAGGATCAGGGACGGAAGTGGACCCAGGGTCAGAGCCAGACAGACCCAGAGGTAAGATCTCTTTGACCATTTTCAGTCCCTCCTCTCTGCCCTGCACACAGAGACCTGTGTTCACTGCACCAAAAAATCTTAAATTCTGCAACCAGTGAAGCCAAATTCTGCAAATTCACTGTGAGCATTCAAATCAAGCCAATTTGCATATTGGCTTGATTTGCATAACTATGCAAAATTTAAACGTGCGTTTGCTTCCCAAATCAAAAAAGGACATTCACCTCCATCTGTCATCAATATTGGGCATTTCTGTCCCCAGGAACCATATTGGAAATTTTGTTTATTGCCATCTCAAGGGAGAACCCAGTGCTTAATTATACACTTTTGCAACATAGACCTTGTTTTGCACCTTATACATCATACCCCCCTTTTTTTTTTCTTGGGGTGTACAGGTGGGGGAGGTCTTCGAGGTTAGAGATGAAGAAGTATTTTCCTCCCTAGTAGAGACACACACCCCCGGGGTATTCCGTGGGATGGGTTCTTACTTGGAGACCCTTTGAGGAAGAAGGTGGGTACCTTTAAGTCCCATTTGGAGGAGATATCAAATAGCTCTATTCCTCCCCCCATAAATGAGAGGCTGTCAAATATGGCGATGCAGGTAGATGCTTGTTCATTGGCCCAGGTTAAGATTGTGGAGGTTGGGGAACAGACGGTGGTAAGGTCAGCAAGGGAGTTGGTAGCCCTCTCTGAGGAAATAGGAAGTTTAGTATTAGAAACTAGCGAGAGCTTCTGTTTTGAGCCCCTAGCAGCCACCCTGCCTCCACGATTATACCTCCCCATCCACCATTTAGGCAGTGGGAAAGATGCCAGCCAGGAAGGCTCTTCTTGCCGACCTGGGCGGGATCTTGCTGGGGATAGGGGTGGCTTGGGGGCTCTATCAGGGGTAGATCAAGGAATTTCTGCCCCCACAGTAACTCACGCCCCTCCTATAGCCCAGGCCTTGAACCAAGTGGGGCAGTGTCAGGCATGACCAGCACAGCGGCATGACGCTTATCTGTCAGTCTGCTCTTGGACTATCTCTGGCTGGCACACCCACAAAGATTGTGGTGACTTTGTAGCCTTTGTCAAACGACATCAAATTATTTTGCTGCAAGAGACCTGGACTGTGGACCAGATAGAATTTGAGGGCTACACTGTAGTATCCATGCCGGCGGTGTCCTTAGCTGCCAGAGGTAGAGCAAGTGTGGGCTTAGCTTGTCTGGTAGTGGACAGTGCTCGCTGTAGAATAGGTTCTGAGTTTAAATACCCTCTCTTTATGCTGGGATTGTTACTTAAATGTGGGTCAGTCAATTACTTATTACTAGACGTCTATATTCCCCCGGTTAACGCAGGTACTTTTAGAACCCAACTCTGGACAAATTTGAAGAATGCCATAAGCGAGCTGCTGACAAAATATCCTAATACCCCGTGTTTGGTCATGGGGGATTTTAATGCTAGGATAGGGTCTGGGGACAATGCTTTGTCCCCGTATATGGAGGAGCTTCCCGGAAACATACATATAGCTGGTATGCAGGCTAGGGTTTCCAAAGACCTTAAACTGAACTCCTCTGGCTTAAGGTTTGCCAAGCTGGTGGTGGGCCTAAATTTTTCCATCTTAAATGGTATGGGGTATCTTGACCCAATGGGTGAGTTCACTTTCTTAGGAGGCAAGGTAGTAACATGGTGGACTACGTTCTAGCTTCTTCTGAGCTCTTTGACTCCCTGGCCACTTTCGAGGTGGCTGCTGTCACAGTATCGGACCCTCTCCCACTGGTCACGAGATTGGTGGTGTCGGAGGATACTGGATATGAGGAGGAAGCACCTCCAAAAGCTAATCTTGGCCCCTTGTTTAAATATCGAAGGTGGTCCGTAACTACGGCCTCTGTTTGGAAGACCTTCCTGGAATCCAGTGAACTCCTAGAATTTAGGGATAAGCTAATCTCAGGATCAGGAGAGGTGGGGGAGGTTGTACTGTACGATAAGTTGGTATCCCAACTCCAACAACTAAGCCTAGAGGTGCTAGGGAGGGACCCATGTTGTAGGCTTGCTTATTTTGCGGGACAGAGACGGTTTAATTCTGAGTGCCGAAGGACTAGGTGGAACCTCCATGAAGCTCATAGGAAATACCGAGCGGGGTTGGTATTTTTTCCCTTGGCCCGGTACTTGTAGGATAAAAGAGTATACAAGGACCTTATTAGGTCAAAAATGAAAGCATACGGGGACAAGATGTGGCAGGATCTTTTTATAGCAGGCAGTTCAAATGATTCTAAGACCTTTTGGCAGATTGTTAATGGTGCTGTGTCTGCCCCTAGAGTAGAGCGGCCCATGCCGATTGCACCCCAAGACTGGGTTAATTTCATTGAGATGTCCCAGACCGACCAGACTAGTGGGGAAAGTTTCGGCTCTGATGTGACCAGTTTTGCTCAGCAGGCCATTCTTGAATGGCCCCTGGTTTCTGAATTGGAGATAGGGCTAATAGTCGAAACTTCCCGTAATGGTAAAGCCCTGGGGTCCGGATTTAATTTTAGTTGAGGCCATCAAGGGAAACCAAGAATGGTGGCTCCCAATGCTGGCTAAGCTTTTCACCAGGATAAATAATACAGGGATTATACCCAATGGTTCAACTCAGGCCGTAGTGGTCCCTATCTATAAGAAGGGACAGAGGTCAGACCCAGCAAACTACAGGCAGATAAGTCTGATTAGCGTAGTGGGTAAAATCTATGCCAAGCTCCTTCTTGCCAGACTAACAGAGTGGATGGATTGTAATCAGATAATCCACTGTGAGCAGGCAGGGTTTCGTAAGGGCAGGGCGACTCTAGACCACTGTCTGGTGCTCCACCATTTGGTGGAAAAATATAGAGCTACCAATGGAAAGCTTTATGCCGCCTTTTTAGATCTAAGGGTGGCATTTGACATGATTAATAGATCTCTTCTTTGGGTGAAGCTGTCTGCCCTTGGTATTGATCCCAGGTTACTCCTACTTATCCAGGCGCTGTATATGGATACGACAGTGGCAGTTAAGGTTGATTTGGCGGGCCATCTTGCTCCGGATACCCCAGTTAAACATGAGGTAAAACAGGGGTGTGTCCTTGTGCTGGCCCTGTTCGGCCTATTTATTAACAACTTCATCCCAGGTACGAGGCAAGAAAGATATTTCTCCCCGAAATTGGCATCTAGATCCATTGGCTCTCTTTTCTATGCTGATGACTTGGTTTTGTTGTCGCAGACCAAGGTGGGACTGCAGAGGCAACTCTCGGCCTTTGTTAGCTATTGTCGAGCCAATTGCTTAACGATTAACTGTGCCAAATCGAATATCATGGTGTTCGCTCAGAGTAGGAGGATCCACCAGTGGATTGTGGATGGATTATGTTTCCAGCAAGTTAAGGGATACAAATACTTCGGTTTGAACTTTGTGTCCACTGGACGGTGGACAGAGCATCTGGCTAGGATGGAAGTAGCAGCCAAGAACCAACTAGCGGCTATATTGAGGTTCTTTGCCGGGACAGGGAAGAGAAATCTGGTTATGGCTATTAAGGTATTTGTGGTAAAAGTCAAGCCATCTTTCCTGTATGGCGCTTTGCTCTGGGCCCCCTTGTGGGGGAAAAGTTTGAATTCCTTGCAACTGAAATTCCTTAATTCCCTTGCCAATCTACCTAGGGGGACCCCGGCTGCCGCTATCCGTTTGGAGGCGGGCACCCGGGGTTGGACGTCAGTCGCATGGGAGCAGGCGGCTCTCTTCTGGCTCAAAGCAAACAGAGTCCCTCTTGACAACTTGCTTCATGATATCTTCTTGGATTCCTTTGTCAGCCCTTGGCACCAGGCCATTGTAGGCCATCTGGCCCGCTCAGGTCTGTCAGAGACTTATCTGACTACTAGAACCTATGAGACAGCTAAGCAGGAGATTGTTACCCGCTTTCAGGATGTAGACCGGCAAGAGGATATGGCGCTGGTAGCAGCATCTCACCATATGGTGGGATACACCTCATGGGCTCCTCAGCTGGGTATAGAGGCAAGTTATTTTGGTGTAGTCTCAACTTTTAAAGAGAAGCACCTATTTCTCTCTGCCAGGGTTAATGCACTCCCTACAAAGGTGTTCGAAAGATGTGTAGCTAAAATCCTCTATGGGGATAGCTTATGGCCTTTTGATAATATGGCTGTGGAGTCCACGTGCCATGTGCTTTTTGAGTGTCATCTTTATGATGCAATCCAGACTGAGATTTACAGCCTTTTATCGAAACATTTCCAGGCGCAACAGGCGGGTTTTTGACACAAATGGCTCTCAGGGATGTAGATTCCGTGGTCACTTCATGTGTTATGAGGTTTTTGCTGTTAGCTATGAGTCTGAGGAGGAAATTTCTTGAATCCAGGTGCCCACTGGAACTGGACTGAAAGTGTCCTTTTAGATAAAAATTTTCTTTTAAATTTTACCTATTTAAATTAGTAAATTTTGGTTATATAAACTATCAAATATTTAGTTGTTGGGGAAAAGCGAATACAATGTATTGACTATTTGCCTACCAGGTATGGAACATAGGCAAGGCAGGGGTATGTACATTAAATTTTACTGTATTGTGGAATGGTTGTTGTTTATTATGTCTGCTGGTATGTTTGTTGTGGTTTTGTATTTTTGCTTGTAATATGACAATGATCTAAGATCATGTCTAATAAATATATACGATACGATTAAGAGTGAGGTAATCAAATTTGCAGATGACACCAAGTTATTCAAGGTAGTTAAAACATGAGCAGACTGTAAAGAACTGCAACAGGATCTTACGAGACTGGATGCCTAGGCATCTAAATCGCAGATGAGATTTATTGTGGACAAGTGCAAAGTGATGCACATGGGGAAAAATAACTCAAACTATGACCACACAATGCTGGGTACTAAGCTAGGAGTTACCACTCAGGAAGAGGATATGGGAGTGATTGTGGACAGTACACTGAAATCCTCAGCCCAGTGTGCAACAGCAGTTAAAAAAGCAAACAGAATGTTAGGAGTTATTCACAAAGGGATAGAGGATAAAACTGAGGATGTCATAATGCCTCTCTACAAATCAATGGAGCGACCACACCTGGAATATTGTGGGCTGGACGGGCGGCCCTGCAAGCGGGTCCGGTTGCCCCATGTGGGGGAGGGGGACCCTGTGGACCAGGCCCGGGTAGGGTTGCTGCTGGGGGAACCACGGGTGGCCGAGGTGCGGGGGGGGCCACCGGCACCAGTGGGATGCCGCCATGGTGTTGGTCGACTGATGGCCCTCCTTCCACGGCATGGCAGGGCCTGTTGCACTGGGGGTCACACCGCAGGGCCTCCATGGCCTCCCCCATGAGGTCCATGAGCCATGCGGCGTGACCCTCCAGCCCGTCAGAGGCACGCCGCAGCTTGCGTTGGACGGCAGCAGCCTGGCGCCTGTCTCAGAGGTGCTCGGTGCGGGACTGGGCCATCATGGCAGCCAGGATCTCCCAGTCCCTTTCCCCCTCCCCTCTGATGAGCTCCCTGGTGAGCGCAAGCTCCCGGGAGTGCACCTTGGCTAACCGTTGTGATTCCACTGGCAGCTCCCTGCCGAGATCCTCCCTCTGGCGCCAGTCCCTGACCCGCATCTCCCGGTTCTGCTCCACGCTGCCAGCAGCTGCTCCCCTCGCACGAGTGGGTGCATGATCTGTGAACGGGAGTTTGGACTCAATGTTAGGGCGTCTGGCCTGTGTGCCCCACTGTCCGTCAGCGCTAGACCCCGGGGTGCCTGGTGGGGCGGCCCCCATAGTGCAGTGGCTCCCCTCCACCTCCCCCTTTGGGGTCCCCCTGCCTCACCCTGTCACCGTGGCATGCCCCCCCGGCTGTTGATCACTGCAGGAGGGGCCCTTGACAGTCAGGTGTGCCGTGGGAGCCACTGTGGGCCCTCCAGCCCCTCCTGCCTGCCCCCATCCACCCAGGCACTGGTGGGCTCAGCCGCTTGCTGGTTGCAGGCCCCCGGGTGACCCGCCCCCCTGTAGCACCTGTGCCCCCCTGCTCTGTGGGGTCTGTCGGGGGGTAGCGTGTTGCCCCTGCCCCTGACGAAGACGCTGCCGTGTGTGTGGGAGGCCACGATGTCCCCGTCCATGCAGAGGAACTTGCCCAGCTCCTCCTGGAACTCAGCTGTGCGCGTTGCCCAGCCGGACTTGAGATTATTATCCCCCATATGTTTATATCCGGACCTCAAGTCCTTCGCCTGCTGCATGCATTGGGTGATATCCCTATTGTACCCCTGCCACTGAATCTCCTGGGTGATGGCTTCATAGACCTGTCTGGTCTTGTAGCGTCGCACCAGGTCATGCTATACCCTTTCGGACCCCCCCACGTGTATAAAGTTCCTGACCTCCTGCCTGGACCAGGGCTCCCCCTTTTGGGACCCGCATGTGGGGGGCTGACCTGCTTGGTGGCATGGGGCCCACCCTGTGCATGTGGTAGCTGTGGTGGTGGTCGTGTCCTGTTGGGGGTAGTGCAATAGGGGTTACTATAGCTCCTGTTGGCTCCCTCCACCCACCTGTGGGGCCTGCCTCCCCCTTCCCCCTGGGGTTCCCGTTTGCTCACCTGGCTGTCTGGGGGGCCCTCCTCGGCCGTCGTCCTGGTGGTGTGGTGCTCCGTTGTCTGGGAGCTGTCCTATGGGGATGGGGGACCAGGTTATGCTGCTTCCCCCTGCCCTGTGTTCCCTGGCCCGGTGGTCAGGAGCTGGGGTGCGGCTCTCCCCTCCCGGAGGGGTGGGTTCCCTCTCGCTCACTTCGCACTTGCTGCTGCTCCTCGGTTCATGCCCTTGGGAGGTTCTGTGCTGGGGGTCGTCCACCGGGGGGGCCTTCGATGTGGCCCCTCTGCCCTGCGCTGGGACACGTGCGCCATGTTACTTCCTGGTGCTAACCCCCATCCATTCCCCCCCGCTGCCCCCCCATGTGCCTCCCGGCCTCCCCCCTCGCTGGCGGTCCGTTACCCCCCCCTTGTGCCTTCCGCCTGGAGCATTTCGCCCCCCGCACTGCCTTGCCGGGGAAGGGTCCCCGTGCTCACCCGGACCCTTCCCCCGCGTGGGGCGTCGTCGGCTCCCTTTGCCTTCTCGTGGGCCTTCCTGGTCGCTATCGTGGAAGCCTGCGCGCGTGTGCCCTGGTTCCTCCCTCCTTTATGGGCTCTTGGGCCGGGCATCCCCCCGCCCTGTGGGCGTGTCTGTATGGCGGCATGGGCATGCCCCATGGTGCTGGTGCAGTGGGGCTTCGCCGGTCCATTCCATGTGGGTGTGGGTGTTTTGGCTTTTACATGGACGCTCGGGTGTTGAACACCCATCTCCACCCACCTCCACCCACGGAGGGTGCTGGCTCCCTCCTGGCTGCTCTGTGGGTGTTGGCGGGTGGGTCGTGCACATGCCTCCACCCACTTGTGGACATTTACACGGACATTCTCCCACCCATCCGATGGGTGTTTCTGGGTGTTCGTGGGTGGGTGGCGTCCATATAAAAGTGGCCTAAGGTATGTCCCCCCTGGTGTGTCGGGCCACTGACTCTCTGGGATAGGCCCATGGTAGCCATGAATTCACGCTCCGTACCCCCAAGATTGGCGTTGATGTGGATGTTGAAGTCCCCCAAGACTATCGTCTTCGGGGATCGCAACACCACTCCCGACAGCAGATCCGCTAGAGCATGCAGGGAGGCTGCCATACAGGTGGGCGCACAGTATACAAGCAGCACTCCCAAACTGTCCCCTGCCACATCAAACACCAGATGGAGACCCTCCACCCCCATTATGGATTGCACCGGATACCTCCGAACAGCCCAACCCTCCCTAAAAATCATGGCTACACTGCCTTCCCCCCCCCCCCC
>QEPC01010776.1:370495-382185 GCA_003113815.1 Sphenodon punctatus
CCCATCACGACCCCAATGGCTATGCCCCCCCCCCGACCCAGCCCTGGTTCCCCTCCGGCTGTCCCGCCCCAATCAAGGGGAGGATTCCCACCCCCAAATTGGATCCACATCCCCTCCCTAATCCAAATCCCATTGTCCCCCATCCCCTTACCACCCCACTATGAAATAAAGAAAGAAACCCCCACCCCCACCAATCACCTCCCACACTTCTCCCCAATACAAACCCTCCCCACAATTCACTGCCAACAGACAGAACCCCACACCCCAGCCCACCCAGGCTCCCACCAAGGGCCACACCCAAAGGCCCTCTGAAGGCACGCTACTGAGGAACCCCTACTGGGGCCGACACCCCGCCCCCAGAAGCTGCAGGGATGATGGTGATCCCGCCCCCTCTGCCACCGGGAGGAGAGTGGATCCCCTGCAGCCTGGCTCCCAACCCTGACAGTGGGTGAGCCAGCGGAGCCATGGACAGTGCTGTTGGGGGGGGGGGGGCCCAACTGGATTCCACAAATAGGGTGGCTGCCTCCACCCGCTAACGCCCCGCCAATGGCTCTTCGCCCTCAGGGCAGCTCCCTCTTTATGGAGTTACCTACAGGGGAGGAGAAGCAGAGTCACACAGCTGCAGGGGATCCCGCAGGGCAGCTTTTGCAGCCCAGCCAATCCCAGCTCTCCCCGGGATCCCTGCCGAGCTCCCTCCACTTTACTTCTTGGTACACTGGTGTTCCTTCATTCCAGTCGTCTTGGCTTCTGGCTCCCTCCGGCTCACTTAGCCTGGTTCGTCTCCAGCTGACTCAGGAGCTCTGAAGATGCCCAGCCACTTCCAGCTCTCTTGTCAATGCCATGCTCAGCTGTGGCTGTAGTGGAGCATTAAACTTCCCACTGCCTGTTAGCTCACCGTTGCTTTGAGCACCTTAAAGGGACCTATGCTTTTAAGCGACTCCAAGTTGCTTGGAGCTGGGTTGGCAACCAGCTTCCCTGCTATACTACCTCTTCTGTCAGTCTTTCCGTAGCTCACCATGAGGAGGAAATTGACTCTTCTTCCCTCCCTCCCTCTGTCCCTCCCTCAGAATCCTTTTCTTTCCTGTAACTAACTTAAGTACGTGCACCTCAACTTCATGATTGTATCTTTGTCTCTCCTTATGTTTACCTCTCCCTTTATCTCCCCTCCCTTGTCTTTCTTAGATTTTAAGACTTGTCTATAACTATTAATTGTACAGCACCAGGAACATTGTTGGTACTATATAAATGAGAACAACAAAAACAACCAAGCCCCAGCAGATAGGCAGACAGAATCAGGTCCAGGTGGTGTCAGAGCAGGTCACAGTACAGCAAAGGAATACAAACAACCAAAGCAAAAAGGGCAACCCAGTAGTTTGAAGTCCAGAGGTGAGTCAATATTCAGGTTCTGGGAGATCAGTTCAAACAGGGTTAGGGCTGAGGGGTCCAGGACAAGTCTGGAAAAGAGGTGAGGCTGAAAGTAGGGCTGAAACAGGGGCAAGGCAAGGACAAGTGGGAGATACAAACAAATACACATACAGATCGGCATTGATCTTACCAAGCTTCCTGCTACTGTTACTCCAGTGAGTAAACAAGTTGGTGGGCGAGGCCTTCTATCTGGTTGCTGTCTGTATCACCAGTATCACAGCAGGTAAGTAGAAGACTCGAGGTGTTTTTAAACAAGACGGGGTTAGGGAGTCTGTGATCGGTGGGTGGTTGGATGTGTGGATGCCATACGTGGGGGAGCCCTTCAAACTAGCAGACCTATGCACCGCCCACCCCATCCACATATAACCCACCCTGTCCCCACACGGGGCACTCAGAGCGGACGGGGTGGGCAGTGCATGAGTCACGGGAGCATGCAGCCCCATGCATCCGTATTCAAACGAGACCTCCCCCACATAGACAGTAAGTGTCCAGGCATTGGGGTGTCTCATTTAAAAACACCCTCAGAGACAAAGAAAGCTGCATAGATCAAGTTTACTACTGAAGTAAAACTTCTTATACAGGAAAAAGCAGTTCAGACCCATACAGTTTGATCGCCACACTAGCGTTCCAACTCTCAGTAACCTACCTAGGCCAGGCTAAGGTGAGAATGTTTCAGCCTGTGAAAACCTCAGGTACAGCTGAGGTAAAATGTTTCAGCTCTGAGTGTTTCATTGTTGAACGGCTGAGGTAAATACCCTGGTGAGGGTGCTCCCCTTTGCCTGATGGCTGGGGCCTCAGTGAGGTGCTTGTAGGTAGGAGCCAGGCTTCTACCTGACAGGGTGAAGGCCCAAGGTAATTTTCTCTGCAGGGGCATTCCCTTTGCCTGCCGGCAAGGGCCTCAACAGGATGTAGAAAGGCCAAAACTCCACCTGCATGTCCACCAGGTGAAGTGGAATCCTCTTCAGGGTGACCTGGGTCTTTTATAGGTGTTTCCCCCACCTTTGTGTTGCACATAGCACCATACTTGCATAACCAGGTCTGCACACCTCCCTTAATTTCTGCACATGGCACTACAGCTTAACCAAGCACACCGCTCTGATTGGGGCCTTTTGAATCCCTGTCAGGGTTAGACACCTCTAACAGTGCACTCTTTTCTCCCTCATTGTTCACTTTCTTAATCCATATACCAAGCCTATTAGTTCCACAGTATACCACTTCTTAGACACCCTATCCCGGATCTATTAAGACAATGTAATACAAAGGAATCAGCAGGTTTCAATACGATATTCCATCAGGCCTTCCTTGAACCTTTCATACCCTTTCAGTGGTAACTATATTTAACAATTAACACAAAATAAGGCAACTAGTAACGTATCCTGATTCCTCTTTTATACTGACAGCAGCCAATCCCCAAAGCAGGGGGAGTAACTTTTAGCCACTGCAAGAAGCTGGTCAGGATGTTCAGAGCTACGCTAGCCTTCAGCAGCATATCAGGTCTGGCTGCTGTGCTAGGAATCTCAGGGATACTGATAGAGACCAGCAGAGTCCTGACATTCTAAGTGTGCCAGGAAAGACTAGTGAAATGTTATCAATGGGATAAATAGCCCAGACCTCACTTGGGGCTAACTTGCATGTGAACACTCTATGTAATCATCAACATTGTTCTCAAGCATATGGAGCTGGAATTCCACTGTTCAGTTCCTAATACACCTAGATGAGGGCCACTAAAGTGCCACACCCCACAGCACAAAAATCCAGGGAACTGTGCTCTCAGATAATGTTCCCATTGTAACATATGTCAGAGGACAGATGCTTGATGGCCCAAAACAGGACTGTCCAACATCTTGGCCAAGACCACCACAGGCGGGATCGCCTCACGGCAATTTGCTGACAAGCCAGATTGCACAAAAAACTTTTATTGTCTGTTCAAACTTATCAACATGAACTCAGCAAGTTAAACAGCAGAGTCTGCAGCTATTATTTGATGGCATCATTCTGAAATTTCTATTTTATGTTAAAATACTGTTATTAGATATTAAGGCTGAGGGATAGATGCAGGAACTGGAGGTCACTAAAGATCACTAAACTGAGATCACTAAACTGAATATTTGATGCAAATTGGATATTCAATAAATGTCACGAATTCACACTTGTTAATCTGTATTCAAAATTTACATCACTGTTGCAAATTTCATAACATTTGCATGTTTTGTTGTTGTTTGTTTTTCTAATTTGCACTTTGTTTAGTTTGCAATGCATTTGTCGTTCTCTTTCAATAACAATCGCCTTGGTTGTTAGAGGTTAAACAAAAGTAAAGTAAGTGGAATTAATTTGCTGGTGCCCCTTTCTGAAAAGTAGTGACTTGGTGTAATTTGCTACATTTGCTAGTTTTACACAGATGATAACTTTGGTTTGTTAATTATTATTTGTTTACATAGAACCAGCAATGTACCTGGCACTATACAATCATTAGAGACAAATCCCTGCCCTGAGGGGCTTTCAAACTAGGAAGTACAAATGCAAGAGGAGAACATAGGGAGAGATGAGTAAACTGAAATTGAATTTTGACTTTCTCAAACAAATGAATAAAGTCAATTACAGTGAGCTTGGGGCACCACAAATTTGAATGTGACTATTAAGAGAAACCAACCCTCAGATTTGATTGGCAAATCAAGTCATGCCCAGATAGTCTCAGTTCTCATTACTGAGTAACTCAGTAACAGTGAACAAGAGTGGGGCGGGTCACGGGTGGATAAACAAGGGAGTTGCTATAATAGGGACAGGTCATGCAGCTGCACTGGGGCCCATGAGCTTGCGGGGGGAGGAGGGGCAGACTCTCTGGAACAGCTGCATCTCCTGCCACTGGGAGAAGGATGCAGAGGGGCCTCATTCCACCTTCCACACCGGGGCCCATTCCAACCTAGCTACACCCTCAGGGTGTAAATCAAGCCCCTCCGGGCTACCAGGTTATCTCTAGTGGTGTAGCAGATAGTCCAGCTGCATCTCCTGCCACTGGGAGAAGAAGGGCCCTGGTGCAGAAGATGAAAGGGAGACCCCTCTGAGTGTCAATGGATGCTGCCGTATACAAATGTTGACTATACAAGAGCCAGGTTCTGAAGCTTTTACTCAGGCAACACCCCTCTTGGTTTTGATGAGAATGCTTCCCATTTCAGAATAAAACATGAATGAGCCCTTCAGGATGTAATTTATCCATCATCTTCTTTGTAAGGTGCAATGGCTCAGAGACTTTTTGCAGCGTCTCCACTACCTGCACAGGTAGGTGCTTCCTCCTACTGGAGGCAGGGTAAAGGCAGCATGCCTGGCGTCTGCTGCTCTTCTACGGGTACAACATGCCACACAGGAGGAGCTGGATTACAGACTTGGTATGAGTTAGTGTGCATCATTTCTGCAGTCTCATGTCTCATGAAGAAATCCTGGATGATTAGCTTAATGTAGCACCTCCCACACATAACTTACCAGGAATGGTGTTCCCTTCGACTGTGCCCTGCACTAGGGGAAGGGAGGCCTCAAATTGGGTGTAGGGGTAGTTGGGATTTTGTCACACTTGATCTGTGACTTAAAAGCATTGTGACGCATGTATTTCATTACTCCTTGCTGCACTTAGCAAAGGCCTGCAACAGCAATAGTACATTTTCCAATGTATTCCACCCATATAAGAGCTCAGCTGCTACATCTGGAGAGATTCTTGGACATTATTTGTCTGACTGATCTTGCTTGTATTATGGAGACCTGGCTGGACACGGAGTCAGGGCCTATTTTGGCTGACCTTGTTCCAGCCAGGTACTCCGTCCAGCAACAACCCCGGGCTGAGGGGTGGAGGTGGGGGCAGTGTAGCCATTATTTTTAAGGATGAATGGTCTGTGAGGAGATTCCTGTGTCATCTATCAAATGAGTCGAGGCCCTTCACCTGGTATTTGATCTGGCCAGGGACAGAGTGGGATTGCTGCTGATGTACCGTACACCTACCTGCCCCGCAGCTTCCCTATCCGCTCTGGTAGAGCTGGTGTTGGGGGTGGTCTCGCGTTCTCCAAGGACTATTGGCCTTGGGAACTTCAATATCCATGCCGACACCAGTCTCAGGGGTGCTGAGCGTGATTTCATGGATGCCATGACAGCTATGGGCCTGTCTCAGAGAGTCACCGACCCGACTCAGGTGGGTGGACATACCCTCGACATGATATTTTGCACAGGCCTTGAGACAGGGGATCTGGTAGTGGGGGAAGTGTTAATAGAATCCCTGTCATGGACGGATCATTATCTCCTCCAGTCCACCATCCTGGCGCATGTCAGCCCTTGGACAGGTGTGGAGCCAGTTTGGTTGGCTCGCTCCTGGAGGCTTATGGAACCGGATCACTTCTGGATTGCCCTGGGGGATATATCCTCTGACCCTGATGGCTGGTCACTTGATGACCTCGTGACTTACTGGAATACTCTGTTGAGCGAGGTAATTGACCGTACGGCATTAAGGCGTCCACTTCCCTCCTGCTGACAATGCAGGTCCCCATGGTATACGGAAGAGCTGCGGCGAATGAAGCAGGAAGGGCAGCAGTTAGAGTGATGGTGGCGCCGTTCATGCACTGAAACTGACCGGTTGCGACACAAAAGTTGGTTACGTTCCTATGCCATGGCAGTGCGGGCAGCAAAAAAGTTTTTTTTGCTGCCATCATTGCATCTGCGAAGTTGTACCCTGCTGAGCTTTTCTGAGTGGTATGGGGGCTGGTCAGTCCAGCCTCCCTCCACCTGGTTCCAGAGTCATCTTCTGCTCGCTGTGATTTGTTTGCTGACTTTTTTGCAGATAAAATCGGCCAGATTCACAGCGGGTTTGATGCTGCAGTTATGGCAATACAAGAGCCAGAGGTAATGGAACCCTGTCCTGTCCTGTTTTGTGGGATCAGTCCCAGTGTGTCTCACCTGCTGATGCAGGTGATGCTCTTGGGTTTGTCTGCGCCACCCATTGTGAACTGGACCCATGCCTGTCCTGGCTGGTTAAGGCCAGTCAGGAGACGTTGGCGCTGCTGCTGGTGGGTGTGGTCAGTGCCTCCCTTTGGGAGGGCAGGGTGCTGAGTTGTTTGAAGGAGGCAGTGGTTTGGCCCCTGCTCAAGAAACCATCTCTTGACATTGATGCCCTAGCCAGTTATCAGCCAGTCTCTAACCTTACCTTTTTAGGGAAGGTTATTGAGCGGGTGGTGGCGTGGCAACTCCAGGAGCACCGAGACTGAGCTTGTGGCCTTGGTCGATGACCTCTCCCAAGCATTAGACCAGGGTCATTTGACCCTGTTGGTATTATTAGATCTGTCAGCTGCATTTGATACTGTTGATCCTGAACTGTTGGTGGCTTGCCTGTGGGGCTAGGCCAGGGTGGGCGGTAGCATTCTTGAGTGGTGCCGTTCTTTCCTGGCCAGAAGAACTCAGTGTGTGGTCTTGGGTGATTTTTCATCATCTCCTCAGGATCTCACGTGTGGGGTCCCACAGGGATCAATATTGTCCCCGCTCCTGTTCAATGTATATATGCAGCCATTAGGGGAGGTCGTTAGGGAGTATGGTGTTAGGTGTCATCAATATGCTGATGACACCCAACTATACCTCTCTTTTTCATCGGACTCAGGCCCGGCAGTCTCATTGCTTGTCAGCTGTGGGGGATTGGATGCGGGTGAGTTGACTGAAACTGAATCCCGACAAGACGGAGGTGAAGGTTGTGGATAAAGCAGGTGGTGGGAGGGTCCCCATCATTGATGTGGTCCGTCCCCCCTTGGTGGCTCAGGTCCGTAGTCTGGGGATGCTCCTGGACCCACAGCTTCGCCTGGATGCCCAGGTGATGGCTGTGGCGAAAGGAGCATTTTGCCAATTACATCTGGTGCATTGACTGAAGCCATATGTCTCAGATGCGGATCTTGCCACAATCATCCATGCTTTTATTACCTTGAGACTAGATTACTGCAACACACTCTATGTGGGGCTACCCTTGGTGACAATCCGGAGGTTGCAGCTAGTGTAGAATGCGGTGGCCCATCTCCTGACTGGGCCGGGCTGACACGAGCACATAACAACTGTGCTCCATTCTCTGAGCTGTATGCCAGTGACGTACTGGGCCCAATTCACGGTGTTGAATGGCCTTGGCCTAACATACCTCAGAAACCGCCTCAACCCCTGGGTTCTGGATCGGTCCCTGCGGTCATCGGGGAATGCCCTCCTGTGGGTCCCCTGAGTGTCTTGGGTGTTGACCATGTGGAGGACGTTCTCAGTGGCCGCACCATGCCTGTGGAATGTCCTCCCATTGGAGGTCCATCTGTCTGCAGACCTCCCCTCTTTTCATAGACAATGTAAGACCTGGCTGTTCCGCCTGGCCTTTGGGGAGGGGGAAGGAGAGGGTGGAGGGGGGGGGGTTGTTCGTTGGGGGTATTATTGCTGCTTTCATGCATTATTGTTTTAAATTGTTTTTAGATGTTTTATGTGTTTTATTGTTGTACGTCGCCCCAAGCTGCCTGTGGCAGGAGGGGGCTGCAGACCTCCCCTCTTTTCATAGACAATGTAAGACCTGGCTGTTCCGCCTGGCCTTTGGGGAGGGGGAAGGAGAGGGTGGAGGGGGGGGGGTTGTTCGTTGGGGGTATTATTGCTGCTTTCATGCATTATTGTTTTAAATTGTTTTTAGATGTTTTATGTGTTTTATTGTTGTACGTCGCCCCAAGCTGCCTGTGGCAGGAGGGGGCGGCATAAAAACTGAATAAATAATAATTATTATTATTTGGGCCAGAGCAGGACTTCGTGGCCTCCACGACAACCATGGGTCTATATCCTAAGTAACATCCAGCCTGACATATGAGGCAGGACACACATTTGATTTGATGCTTTGCTCTGACCTGGAAACAAGGATTCCGTTTATTGGGGATGTTGGTCCAACCATGACAATGGTGTTAAAACATTACCTCTGAAGGCCCAGATCCCTGCAGTTCTGTGACCTCGTTAGGGTTGGTGGACTAGTTAGGTTGGTCTGCCCCCAGAGTCGAATGGATCCAATTGTTTTCCAGAACTCTCTGGGAGATTTACCCACATCTTGATGGCTACTTTGCCGATGGCCTGGTCAGTTTGTGGAATGACATCCTGACCATGGCCATCGACACGGTTGCACCCAGGCATCCGCTTCCACTGCTGCTGCAGAATGGGTCCCTCTGGCATACGGGGGACCTGAAATGGCTGAAGCAGGAGGGTAGGTGGCTAGAGTGCAGGTGGTGCTCGACTCACACTGAAGCCAACTGATTGTAGCATAGATCATATCTGAAGGACTATGCCATCGCTGTGATGGTAGTGAAGAAATCTTTATTCTCCACTATCATATAGTCTGCAAAGTCCCATCCAGCAGAGCTGTTCCAGGTGGTGAATGGTCCGTCCGGTCTCTCCCGTGGACCAGAGTCCTCTATTGCCTGCTGTGACATTCTTATTAACTACTTTGCAGACAAAATAGCTCATAGCCACCATGACTTGAGCGCTGCTATCTCAACTGCAGAGTCAGAATTTATTTATTTATTTATTTATTTAGTTATATTTATTAGCTGCCCCCTCATGCCTACAGCATCCCGGGGCGGCTTACAACACTAAAAACAATCACAATGATAACATATTAATTTTAAAACATTTTAATAAAAAAAACAACTCCCCTCCCTCCCACCGAAGGCCTGGGCAAACAGCCAGGTCTTGCAGGCTCGGCGGAACACCAGCAGACCCAGGGCCAGGCAAGCCCCCTCCGGGAGGGAATTCCAGAGTCGCGGCCTGGCCACCGAGAACGCCTGTTCCGTTGTGGCCCCCTGCCTAACACGGGGGACATCCAGGAAGGCGCCCCTGGTAGACTTCAGGGATCGCGTTGAGATGCGGAGGGCGAGGCGGTCCCCGAGGTATGAGAGGCTGAGACCGTGTAGGGCTTTATAGATCAAAACTAACACCTTGAATCTGTCCCGGTACACTGTAGGCAACCAGTGCAGAGTGTGGAGCACAGGTGTTATGTGCTCCTGCCGACCCATCCCTGTAAGGAGACGGGCCACCACATTCTGCACTAGCTGCAGCCTCCGGACCAGAAACAAGGGAAGCCCCACGTAGAGCGCGTTGCAGTAGTCCAGCCTCGAGGTGATGAAGGCATGGATGAGAGTGTCCAGGTCGGGCCCAGAGATGTATGGACAGAGCCTCCATATAGATACAACTGGTGGAAAGCGGCTTTAGCCACTGCCTCCACCTGCCGATCCAGACGGAGGTCCGAATCCAACACCACCCCCAGACTCCGAACCTGCTGGGCTATAGGAGGGCAGACCGCCCCCCAGCCACCAGAGTAGCCAGCACCCCCCTCGCCCTTCCCATCACCATCACCTCCATTTTATTGGGATTAAGTTTCAGTCTGCTCTGCCGCATCCAATCCGCCACGGCCTCCAAACATTGGGAAAGTATCGAGACAGCAGAACCTGGGTCAGTTGAAAACAAGAGATACAGCTGAGTATCATCAGCTGTGGAAGCTCAGACTTGTCCTGTTTGTTTGGATCAGTTTCAATTTGTATTGCCCACTGATGCAGGGAGTGTGCTTGGGACAATGTGGCAATCAGTTGTGAAATAGATCCTTGCCCGTCCTGGCTGGTGAACCCAGCCAGGAGACATGGGGCCATTACTGGCTGGAGTTGTCAGTGCCTCCCTTCAGGAAGGTAGGTTGTCAGACATCCTCAAAACCACAGTTCTCTGCCCCTTGCTCAAGAAACCATAGTTGGACATTAACTCTCTGGCCAGCTACCACCCGGCGTCTAATCTTCTTTTTAGGGAAAGTTATTGAATGGGCAGTTGCCCAGCAGCTTCAGGCTCACCTCCATGCTATCGCATTCCTGGACCTATTTCAGTCAGGTTTTCATCTAGGGCACAGCATGGAGACTCCACTTGTGGCCTTGGTTGATGATCTACGCCTGGAGATCAACAAGGGGAATTGTGCCCCGGCGGTGATCCTGTTAGACCTTCCAGCAGCCTTTGGTAAGTTGATCATGGGGTGATGTTGATGTGACTACAGGACCTGGCAGGATTGTGTGGGACTGCTCTTGAGTAGTTCTGTTCATTCCTGTTCAGGAGGTCCCAGTGGGTGGTGAAGGTGATGGGAGACTACTTGTCATCCCCTCGGAACCTCACCTGTGGTGTTCCGCAGGGTTCCATCTTGTCTTCCCTTCCATTGTATCTGAGGCTGCTGGGCGAGGTCATTCGGAGGTTTGAGGTGAAGTGCCATCAGTATGCTTATGACAGTCAGCTCTACCTCTCTTTTTCATCTGACCCAGGTCCTGCAGTCTCAGTGCTTACCCAGTGCCTGGCTGCTGTTGAGGAGTGGATGAGGGTGAGCTGATTGAAGCTGAATCCAGATAAGTCTGAAGTGATGATGGTTTGGTGCTGCTGAACGCGAGGTCAGTTGTCAATAAGTCGTCTACTACCCGGGAGTTAATCCTGGAGTGGGACGCTGACCTCATGTTGTTGCGATTTGATTGTATGTAATATACTATGAGAATTAATATACTGGAACCAATGACCATATTTGAAAATGCATGTACCGATTTTACCAAAGCTCTGAATTATCTGTACTGATCCAGTAGGCAGGATTTCTAGAAATAGCCAGGTAGGCTATGTGTGGGAAATAATCTCACATGACTTTCACAAACTCCCAACCACATCATCATGTCTTGCAAGACCAGTGATTTACATCATATTTCTGACCAACTGCACCCAGCCTGGAACAAAGCACTGACAAGGACTAAACAAAGGTGCTTGATGAGAGGGTGCCTGTATGCAATGTATGTAACCCCAAACACTGAATGACAAAAAGAACACCCCTGCAGAATATCTCCTTTACGCCTGGAGGGAAAGGAGGAGATGTTCCTGCTCAGGGAGATTCCAACTGACAAGCAGCAGCCATTCAAGCGACCATCACCCTTTTTGCATCAGAACAGATAACAAAGGCGTATCTGCTCCCTGCCTGAAGGGAAGGAAAAAGATGTCCTGTTATCAAGTGCCCCCCTGACTAACAAACAAACTGCTAATATGACCATTAGCACCCAGGCTCCAGATGGATGGGAAAGGGAGATGACAGCCAGACCTCATAAGATGAATACCAACAAGCACATTGCACAATCAAGCACCCTGGAATATGCATACTAAAGAACATCTTCTCCCCAAAACACTATAAAAGACTGAAGCAGAGACCAGAACGTTGTCTCAGCGCTTGGCATCTAACTTGGTGT
>QEPC01010776.1:389016-418086 GCA_003113815.1 Sphenodon punctatus
ACTGATGTTCTCTATTTATATTTAAGTAAACTATGCTCATATTTTTAATATATTCTAAAGTCTCATGTTCCATTTATTTATAAATATATTGTCATTTTACAATACTTGCTTTGCTAGCCTGGCCTCAAAGTAAAGTGTAAAACTCATTTTATACAATTAGGAGAAAAAGGCCCAATCCACTATGATTAGTTCAGCTGGAAAACTTAGCCTTCTTTCCTTTTGATAAAAAGAGAATGCAACGCGACAGTAGGCTGCACAGGATGGGGGGGGAGGTGAGCTCCGGTGACCCTTCCACCCGCACAGCCTGGAGGGAGGGGAAACCGGGTTCCCTCTGCCTCCCGCCCAAATGGGTTCAGAACCTGAACTTTGTTTGGTTGGTTCGGGTGGGGGGCAGTTTGGGTTCGGGGGTTTGCGAACGGGCCAAACACCCCGAGTTCAGGCCAAACCCTGAACTCCTGATCTGCGTTCACACATTCCTAGTACACAAGATGGTGTGCACAGAGGCTGAGAATGGAGATTGGGCAAGGATTCAAATCCAGGCCAAACTGTTTCCCTTCCTTAGCTGTCTGGGGGCCTTTGTTTAATTTTTAGTGAGCAAGAATCCAGACTACAAAATCACCATCCCACATTTAGGAGTAGTTAGCAGTCACCACAGGGAAGCCATAGAGTGAGAACATATGGAAAATGAGATGCTCTCTCACCCCAACTGATTGTCTCTGCAGGGTGGGCTAGGAGAATGAGAGTGTCTCTGCAATGAATGTCCCATTGCAAATTTCCATGTCTCTATGTTCCCTTTTATGACTGTGAACTGGAAATAGACTGCACTTCTCTAGACATAACAGTAGTTGCATGTCTGTGAAATATAGTGTTTTGAAACATCCATGTTCACCATGCCTTAAATGTGCACATTTCTTGTAGCAGGAAGAACACGTTTACACAGTCATAACAGAAGATATGAGTTAAAAACTGGGAAAAAGTTACATCTGGTAACACTCAATCTCAGAGACAATGGGCGTCTTTAGACAGAATGAAATTTGTGTGTTTGCAGGTGCAAACATGTATCTGTTCTGTGTAAGCATTATGACAAATGTCTGTCACACATTAGCCCCCCTTTTGCCCCTCATAAAACACCCAAGTGCAGCCTGGATCTTCTCCGACCATCACATGGGTGTTTTTTGGTCTTTGGTGTCCCCTGTTGTGTCTAAGCAGATGCAGTGTGTTTATGCAAAAAACACCCATAGCTTCCTGTTTCCGGTCATAGAGACTAGCATTTTGTAGAGGGGATGTGATATTACTCTCTGTTGAACTAATTGGTTTTCCCATGATTCTTTGCATTTTAAGTCCCTGCCGTCTCCCCATTTAGGAGCAACTGGCTAAGTTATGTGCCCAGAAAGAGGATTCTTTGACCACTCTTTGTTTGAAAGAGGAATTGGAATATGTAGGAGGATGTGGCTATCCTTGGATGACCCAAATTTCATCCTACTTGAAGAATTTGGGTCTATCTTTTTCTTATTTTGGGGGGAAAACTCCACTTGAACAAAGATCTATGATAGATATGTGCTCTGCTGATATAACAAAACAAGAGGATCTGGCATTGCTGGCTGATTGGAAGGTGGCCCCTTTCCTTCAATATTTTAAGCTCCAACATAAATTCGAGGAATATCTGGACAAGTTAAATGATTCAGTGGCCCATGGAGCTTATACGCAATTGTGCTTTCAGTTATTCCCTTCTGCGGTAACTAGAGGGCGATATGGAAAAAAACCTTATGAGAGCAGGACCTGCCCCTATATGGAAAAAGACGATTTGGAGCATTTCCTGTTTAATTTTCCCCTCTATGAAAGTATAAGGCAGGCTTGGCTGTGTCCGATATGGAAAGGGAAAGAATTTCTGTCAAAGAGTGGTAAACTTGAATTACTACTAGCCACAAGGAATGAGAAGATGATGAGAGCAACTGCATCCTTTGCTTATTTGGGGCTACAGGAAGTGGGGTGATGTATGGATTTTGTGTATTTTGCCTGCAAACGTCCAAGTGTATCATTTTCTTTATATTTGTTCCAAAGTTTTCTTCTTTGTGAGAAGTTTATTTTCTGTTTGGATGATTTTTTACTTTAGTTATTATTTATGTTCTTATGGCTATGGCAAAAGCTAATGCCACAATAAATTTTACTTACTTACTAGGAGCAACTGCTTTTCCTTTCCAGATGCATGTTTCTGATGGGCAGAATAAAAAACTTCCCTCCTTTCTCTTCCTCTCCCTGCTTAGGAGCAAAGGCTTTTCCTATGCTAATGTATGTTTTTGATGGGCAGAATAAGAAAACTCACTCCTTTCTCTCCCTCTTATGAGCAAAGGGGACTTTGCATGCGAATAGGAGGCAGCGAAGAGGGGGAGCGAGCAAAGGGATTTCCTGGATTCACATGAACGACACATAGAAAGAACACATTGACAGGCTAGGGAAATTATGGGGTGTGTGCACACCCAATGCAGTTAAGCGTGCACACAAAATGGGGGGTACAAAACATTACAGAACTTGACATTTTTGCACCAGAGAAAATTTAAAAAAGAGAGACACTTTGATTGGATGAAATACGCTGTCAGTTAGGCATTTTCTTTCCTGTTAACACCTACTTTCTGTGATACCGTTAATGAAACATGATATTGACAATTACGTCAGAAATGCATGCTGGGATATCATATGGGAAACTGACTGGAAGGTGCGCATGCGTCATTCCATGGGGGCTGGGGGGCAGTATTAAACACCAATTGCAAATGCGTGTAAGCAGAGCAACTTCACAAACACAGGTTCCGTAGAGTGTTAAGAGATGGGTGTAAACACCCCTAAAACACACAAACACTCAAATTTGTTCTGTCTAAAGGTGCCCAATATTGTTCTCTTAGATTCTTCTGCACTTTTTCCTTCTATCCTGCCTGCTGTGGCTTCCTTTTTTGTTCCTTTGCTGCACACCCAATACCCAATGACAAACAATGCAGGGTCTCTCATGTCCCACATTTCCATTTCTTACCGATCACCCCATTCCACAGTCTCCCATCCTCTCTCAGTCCTTCCTTCATGCCATATTTGATTTCAGTCTCTTGGAGCTTTGGAATCCATGAGCCCAGACTGCAGAGCTGCCACCAATGCCCCAAACTGTGATTTTTCCTCAGCTACATAGGGCATTTTCAGACAAGACGCTCTCCACCGATGACCCACCCACTATACATGTTGCAGGGCTGCAGTGTTGCCCTATGGGTGCCCTGCACCATGTATAGTGGGTGGGTGGTGGGTGGAGAGTGTCTTGTCTGAAAATGCCCATAGTTTCCCTTAAAATATTTCAGAAGAGAAAACGATCCTTTCTGCCCATCTCTACTGCCAGTAATAAGGATGTTAATATTACATGAGCCCATGCAAGACTCAGATAAAATATGTATATCTAGGAGCTACTTTATAGGACTGTGGTGTGAGCGTTGCGAAAAAAGCCATTTTGCAGCCTCTTAAGAGCTTGGTATCCTATTTATCTGAATACACACTCGAGAAAGTCAACAGGAACTGGGGACAAACAAGCAACAAAGTGGATTAATAATGGAATGGATTAAAGGACTCCAGAGATGTATAAGCTGAGAATCAAAAGAGCATGTTTTTCTGTTACCGTCTGAATGAGACACAATGGTAATTTTCAATGCCTGCTTTGACAGTCTTTCTTGCTTAATCAACAATCCTTACACGCTCCGTGACTTGCCCAAGGCCACAAGGCCGGTCAGTGGCAGAGCTGGACTAGAATGCATGCTCTCTGAAGCCTAACCCCTGGACCACGTAGCTTTCCTTTGCCTTGCATCAACCTTGCATTGGGAACTCAGGAGAAATCTCTGTAACCCCCAAACTGCCAGGCAGTTAGCCTAACTGCCTGGCATTCCAAACACAGCCACCCCTATGGTACCTCTAGCATACCCACACCAATATATTTTTAATCACATTATTTATGCTTTCATGTATTTTTAAAATGTTTTTGCCTTTTTTACTGCATTGTTTTGCCTTTCAAAAATTTTACTCATTTATAATTTTCTTCATTTTTAATGTTACTGTTTATATGGGAATTTTTAAAAAACAAATCCACCAGAGACTTTGGGTATTTTCAGACATTACAAGATCACAGTGAACCCCGGTGAATACCCACCTGTGGTCACTGTGTCCCAAACGTCTGTTTGGCGGCCGCCAGATGTTCGCCACGGTCAATACCCGCAAGGGGTCAATTTGAACCACGCTTCCCAGGCTAGTCGGGGGAATGTCCCGGGAAGCGTGGTCAAAAAGATCCCCAGCGGGGACCAAAAAAAAGTAACGTCTGGCCGGTTGCCACGGCCCGGGATCCCCAGCGGGATCCCGGGCCACGGCGCATCCGGCCCGACGTGGCGGCCGCATTGGCCCCGCCGCCCGCCCGTCTCCCCGGAAGGCGGGCGGCGGGGTGCGTGGAGGGGGCAGGGCCGTGCGCCCACACGTTGCACCTCCCAGATTCCCCGCCGGGATCCCCCCGGCACGTCTGATATGACGTGATGGGGTGAACCCGGCGGGGAATGAATGGGTTGTTTTCGGTACGGGGCCAAGCAGCCCCTTAACGTCTGAAAACACCCTTTGTTATATGGAGAGTCCCCCAGATGGAGATTCAGACCAGTATTCCCAAGCAATGTTATGACACCAAAGTCCAATGACTTATCAGGAGAGCCATTCAGGGTAATTTCAGACGTTACAAGATCACAGTCAACCACAGTGAACCACACTCAATCCCCCAGTGCGGCCAATGAGCCCTGAATGTCTGTTCAGCAGCATCCAGATGTTCACCACAGTCAATCACCAGTAGGGGCCAAGGCCAACCACGGTTCTGCAGCTTGGGACGGGAGCAGGTCCAGAACCGGGGTCAATGCAATCCCCACCAGGAAACAGCCAAAAGTAACGTATGAACGGCAACCGCCAGGCGCAATCACAGAGAACAATCCCACGTCATGGCGAATGCACGCAGTGTCACTTCCAGGCAACGGCCAACAAACAGAACAAGGAGGGCTATTTAAAGGGCACACTGCAGCAGGGGAATGAGGTGGCAAGACAGGAAGAGAGAGTGGAGAGACAGGACAGTGATGCAATGCGAGGAGGAGGAGGAGAAGCAGCAGCAGTAGCAGCAGAACCTGAAGCAACCCACCCCACAGGGGGACACCGAGCAGGGGACGGAGGCCCCCCGCAAATGGGTAAGGAGACCACAATGGGACGGCCGGAGGGGACGGGGGTGCAAGGGTAGAGGACAGCTACGGAGGGAGGGTGGGAGGGCAGGGGTAGGAAGGGACCGCGTCTAATTCTATGTTCTGTACAGCACCAGGTCACACGACTGGTGCTATATAAATGTTTATAATAATAATAATAATAATTAATGAACAGCACAACCACAGCACCCAACCCCCCATGTCCACCCAACAGACCAGGAAATGTGCCCGAGCCCCAGAACCCCCACAGGACACCAGCAGGGAGGAGGAGGAGGAGGCGGAGGAGGTGGCACAGGAGACGGACGGCCTAGCACGGAGACGGAGGTACTGGAGAGGGGGACAGTGGGGAGTCCAGGAGACCCAGGACTTCATAAGGATCTGGGGGTCCCTGGAAAACTAGGTGGAGCTCGCAGTAAACAAGAAAAACGAGCATGTGTTCGACCTGATAGTGAGGGACATGGGGAAGGCTGGATACCAGAGGGCGGCAGCACAGTGCCGGTCCAAGGCCAAGGAGCTAAAGAGGGGCTACAAACACATAAAGGACAATAACCAGCGGTCCTGTCACACAGTGCGGACTGCACCCTATTATGATGCCCTAGACAGGATCCTCCACATGAGGGGATCCATTGTGGCCCCTTGGCTGGTAGGGAGCGCCGTGGCACAGGGCCGGACATGGAAGGACGTTCCACCCACCATGGCAGAACTGGGTGCACCCACAGACACCGCCGGACCTGCACCCCAGAGGAACAGCCCAGGACCTCAGGGACCAGTAGGCCCCTGTCCCGGTCAGGCATGGGGAGCCCACTACTGCATTGCAGGAGGGGGCGGGATATAAATTTGATAACATAAATAAATAAAAAATAAATACTGCACTCGGGGTCAGGCTCCGATGATGACACACTGGTCACCCTGAGCCAGTGGACGCTTGGGGAGCACTCCAAGTAGAGCCCTAGAGAGCAGCCGGCCATGGAGGGCTCGGAGATGGACATAGGAGATAGGCACAGGGTGTGGAAGGCACAGGGGCCTGCACAGATCCAGTGAGGGAGCAGGGGGGGTACAACAGGCAGGGAACTTTACCAACCAACCCCCCTCCTATTCCTTACCTCAGGAGTGACCAAGGGAGAGGAGGAGGCAACAGGGGGGAATGGGCACTGGGAGCAGAGGAACACGTGGTGGAAGGTAAACGGAAGGGACAGGCCCACTGGAAGGCAAGAGGGGGATGAGGGGGTGGGGGGTACAGGGGTAGGGAGAGGGGAACCCCAAACACCACACCCCCATGGCCATTCTCACACAGGACCAATACCACTGCCGTGGGAGGTCAAGGCAGAGGGGGAGCAGCACCACCAGCAGCAGCGGGTGGAGCAAGGTGAGCGGGGAGGGGCAACCAATGGGCTGACAGAGGATGGCAGCCCCAGGTGGAGCAGATCAACCCACACACACGGCTCCCAGGGGACCCCAGGGACCGGTGTCCAGAGCTGACGGGCAGGGCGCCAAGGGTGTCCAGGAGAGAACAGGGGAGGGGTAGCGGGTCACAGGTGCATGGAGGGAGGGGAGGGGACCTGAGCACCCAAGTGGAAGGGGGAGGGATGGGCAGGCATCCCAGGCCACACCCCAGCACCGTTCCGGGGGGGCACACATGCAGCTACCAGCTGCCTGCCTGAGCTAACCGAACCCATATCCCAAAGATCCGCTGCCGCGGCAGCCAGCCCAGCCCAGCCCCGAGAGGGACCAGTGCTGGTGTCCCAGAGGATGTGGGAGCACAGGGCACATGTGCACCACCAGCAGGAGGACCTGGCGGAGGAGATAATGAGGACCAGTGCAGAGCAGGGGGAGGCAATGATCGCCTCCATTGACAGGATGGAGGCAGCCACCGGCAGGGCCATGAAGCAGGTGGAGGGATGGGACAGGCACCTCCTAGCCGAGATGCAGAAGGAGAGGCGACTGCAGAGATGGGATCACATACGCCAGGTGGAGGCGATACAGCAGTTGATGGACACCATCGACCGCTGGGCCGCTGAGCACTACCGGAAGCTGGACCGGTCCCTAGAGATCTGCACCTCGCTGCTGCTACATGTGGGCATGATGAGTGCTTACATCATGGCAGCAGCACCCCCGGGCACCATACCGGCTGCAGCCCCATGCCCACCTGCCATCCCACCGCCAGTGCCCATCCCTCAGCAGCAGCAGCAGCCCTGACCACAGGGCCCACGCATCCACCTCCCCATCCCACCGGGACTGAGATGGCAACAGTCGCCATGCCAGGTGCAGAAGCAGCAGGCAGTCCCGGGCCCAGACCAGCCCCCAGCAGCAGTCACGGAGGAGATCCAGGAGGCCGCACAGAGCCAGGAAGCGATGGAGGGGGACACCAGTGTGGGCAAGGGCAGATCACAGACCATGGAGCAGCCCGCACGGCGATGGCGAGGTTGTCCCAGGAAGCAGGAGGGGGCAGGGGTAAGGGGAGGGGGAAGTAGGGCACAGGGAACACTGTACATACAATAAAGACACCTTTATTCACTGTAACCATCATGTCCATCGTTCATTAATACACACACCGGGGACTCCGAGCTCAGCGGCTGCGACTTGGGCACTCCCGGGCACCAGCATGGCAGGGGTCCCGCCCCATGGACCCCAGAGCCTCAGGCCTGGGGCAACCGTGCTATGTGTCTTGTAAGTGCTGCTCAGATCCACTTAGCATAACAGTACTCCCTGGGGTTCGCTACATTCACGTATAGTGAAATGGGGCCAGCTGCCCACTATGGCCTGGGATACCCAAGGGCTGCTCCATTGGTCTCACAGATGTTGTGCAACACGCAGCAGGTGCCGATTACCAGGGCGGAGGTCTCCACTGAGAAGTCCAGGCGCCCAGTCAGGTACCTCCATCTCTGCTTGAGGGCACCAAAGGCCTCTCGACCACGGTCCTCACGGTGCACAGCCGGGTTTTGTACAGGGCCTCCATCTGGTTCTGGGCCACCGGATGGGCCTTCATGAGCAGCGCATAGGCAGGGTCTCCAATGATGCAGGTGGGAATCAACACCCCTTCGATCCGGGTCATCCGCATGTTGGCAAAGTCCCCCCTGTACATCCGTGCGAAGAGGGGGGAGATGGCGAGGATCCAGGCATCATGGCTGCAGCCGGAGTGGCCGGTGAAGATGTCAGTGAACCGGCCCCAGTGATCAACAACGGCCTGGAGCTGCAACGAGTGGTTACCATGCCTGTTGATGTACTCGGCCGCATCATCATGGGGTGGGGTGGAGGATCTCCACATGGGTGCCATCGATTGTGCCCACACAGTTGGGGAACCCGGTAGCCTCGAAGCCGGCTATCACAGCCCCCTGAGCCATGAGCTGGATCATGTGGTCGAGGAGGAACACCTCCACAGCCTCATAGAAGTCACGGATAATGTCGGTGATGGTTGTGAGGCCCACTCCGAAGTGTTGAGCCATGGAATGGTAGGAATCTGGGGTAGCCAGGGCCCAGACAGCTATGGCCACCCGCTGTGCGACTGGGATAGGGGAGTGCATAGGGGTGTGCCTCCGGTCCAGCCAGGGCCACAGAAGCTCTCCCAGTCACAGGAGGGTACGCTGGTCCATTCGGAAGTGTACCCTCCAAGCCGCATCGTCCCATCGTGTCAAGGCCCCCTCCCACCATTACTGGGCCCTGGGCGCTGTCCAGAGGCACCTGTTGATGGGCATAGTGAGCTTGACAGCACTGAAGAGGGCCGCCCTCCTCCAGTAGTGGCGTGCAGCTGCTTGCCTGAGGGCAGCCAGACGGTGCATGAAATTAGCAGGACCCTATGGTATGTCCTAGAGAGCTGGCGCGCTGTGTGCATGGCCTCGATGCGGCAGTGCCTGTGGTGGGCGAGCAGTCTGGTTGCAGCGACCCAGGCCAGGCATTCACATACTCCTGTGTACATCTCGAGCAGTTCCGGTGCTGTGGAGCAGGGTCACAGGGGACGAGCCACCGATCCAAGGAAGACATCGGTGGCTCGTCCCTTGTGAACCTGCTCTGTCACCGTATGGACCTCTGTCTGTTCAGCAGCCTGTGTTGCTGTTGGGTGCCTCGTGGTGCCTGTGCTGTCCCTGGGGTGTTGGGTGCCTGCCCCCGTGTCCCACTCTGTTCCATCCCCCTCCTGTTTTGTTGCCCTTTGTTGGATTCAGCCCCCCCCCCCGTGTCCTTGCTGCTGTCCCTTGGGCTGCCCGGTGTGGTGTTCCCCATCCCCCCTTGTGTGCCTCTGTGTGTCTCCCCCTTGTTCCCTTTCCCTTTTGGCTGTGCGTGTTCTCGGCAGCATGTGTGTGGCTTGTGTTCGGCTCTGCCCATGGCTTCCTTCTCCCTGTTGTGTGTGTGTATGTCTCGGCTGTTCACCTCCCTCCTCCCCCTTCCCTTCCTGTTTCCCTCACATGGGCGGTGTCTTGTGGCGCTTTTGGCTGCCTTTGCCCTCAGTCGGCCATGTCTGTGTCCTGCCTCACCCTGGTGGCTTCTGGGGGTTCTCGCCACAGTCCGGGATCAGTGTTACGTCTGTTGCGCTATCCCAGATCGTGGCCCAGCTGCCTGTGTCCTTGCCGTGGTCCCGCTCCTGTCATGTCTGTTTGGGGCCTGTCGGAACCACGGGTCAGGGTTAGGCGGCTAGCCACAGTTGGGAATCCACTGTGGCGACCCGGGAGCACGTAACGTCTGAAATTACCCTCAGAGTACAAAAGTTACCTAACTCCTAATGAAGGGAAAGGCGTACTGTGACCAATGTCACCTGAGTCTTCTCTGAAGCTGAGAGTTCCAGTTCAGATCCATGTAGGTTATTATAACTTAAGAAGTGCTCTGAGTACATTATACTAGTTAAAGTGGAAAGTAGGAGTGAAAAATAGGCAATATGCCAATTTTCAGTACAGTACAAGCTGAAAGAGAGCTAGAGCTCCGCAATAAATAAATAAATAAATAAATAAATAAGAATCTGGGGTATTTATTCCTTAGCAATTAAGTTTGAGGTGTGATAACTCAGGGTCTGCCCTCACGAAAGCCCATATAAAAGACAATAGTAACCCAACCCCACACATCAAAGTGAGATCTCTTGCTGTTTAAAGTTTTGCCTTGTAGATAGAAAATATTTCTCTGGCTTAACTCTAATGCTTGCTCATGTTGCACTATAATTAGCTAGGGATGACTCAGTTTGCAGCAAACATGTTTAACAGGCAGCACTGCTGAGAAATGTTCAACCTTCATATTTTAGTAACTGAGGGTGATCAAAAGAGTAGACTATCCCAGAGCAGTCAGCTGATCAAAGCAAGAGAATGTGTCAAGTTCCCAGAACTGTTCTGTGACTACAAGAGCTTTTTAGGTCTGCAGGCCTGACAAGTCTACCCTCCTTTCAGTTGATTCCTCTTTCTTTGCAGAAGTTGGGCTGTGTGTGGTGAGGGAGGGTCTTCTGAACCCTGCCTTGCCCAGTGCAGGGATTGGCTGATGTGCTGGGAATGAGGTAGGGCACCCTGCCCTGAGCAATGAGCAATGAAGACAAATATTGAACAGCTACTGCATTCCTCGAGTCCCACCCATCCTGTGTGCTGAAAGAGGCTGGGTCCTTGCAGATAAAACAGTCCTGGATGACACATTTTGATGAGCACAGCGTGGAAAGATTAAGGTTGTGTAGGTCAGTGTTCTAGTTTTAGGCGCTTTTCACACAGACAGTCTAACTGATAAAATGGGTGTTACATTTTATTTTACATGTTGCAGGGCTGCAGGGTGCCCTGCAACATGTATAATAAAATGTACACCCATTTTATCAGTGTCAGTGTCTGTGTGAAAAGGGCCTAAAATAAATGAGGTTTTTTACCCCTGCTGCCCTGGTATTAAAATTAATTACTGGGGTATTTTTTATTTTTTTTAAAATGTATTATTATTGTATAAAGCAAATGAAAACATTAATAATACTGTTGCATATATATCAATTCCAGAAATTACACAATATCTTTTTTTATATTCCATTTACAAAAATCATATACCCAGCATATTTAATTCATTATTGTCCAAATATCCTCATTCATATTATTGGTCCTCTTAAAATATTCTACAAATTGCCCCCCACTTTTCTTGAAGAGAATACTGCATATGTGGCGGCCTTCTTTAAGCCACAAAATATTTGTAAGTTTGTTTCCAAGAACAGGATTCCCAATCTAATACATCCAAAGATACCATATTCTTCCATTTCCTGGTAATTATAATCTTTGCTGCTACCACAAATTGAAAATCATTTCCCTATCCAGCACATAGCCGGAGTGATCCAGGATGCCTTGTGCCGGCGCATCAACTGCAATGCTAGTCCCAATACCCACCATCAGTGACAGTTTAATGACTTTAGTGACAGTTCTTTTTATGTTATCAATAAATGCACCTGGGACTTCGCACCTTCGTGAATGTTACACACCTTGTATCTCCATCTGTTCTCCTTCCTTCGTCTCCCCCCACCCCACCCCATCCCCGTCTCTCAGATTGTAAGCCCTAGGACAGAGACTGTGTCTATTCAATTACTTTGTAAAGCACCAGGTACATTGCTGGTGCTATATAAATGCTTGCTAATAATAATAATAATAATAATAATAATAATTAATAAGAATTCATAATAAATAATTTGAATATCCACCCCCCCAACAACAAAAAGCAGACACTTCTGAATAGAATACCCCAAAATTCATTCACATTGAGCTGTAACCTCCGTCCAAAATTTCTGAATTACAAGGCATCCCCACCAACAGTGGAGATGATCTGCTCTACTACCACATCTCCAACACTTCTCACTGACTTGGCACGTTCTTGACAATCTAACTGGTGTGTAATGCCATCTAGTTATCCCGTTATATGTATTTTAATTTAAATTGGTAGCAATTGTGTATCTAAACATATTAGAAAAGATATACCCCTATTGTTCTGTACTAATATCTCCTGTGTCGGCTTCCCATTTCTTTTGGAAAGGCATTTCTCTATTCAGCATCTCCAATTCCAATAATAATCCATACAATCTCTTTAACATGGCCCTTAACTGGTAAAGGGCCATTTCCAATAACTTCTCCAATGCTTTCAACTCCCTTGACGTAAAGGGATAACACAGCAAAAATGTCAAATTTGGAAATATTGAAATACTGGAGGAGAGAATCCTACATTATTGCTCTTTAGCTCTTGCAGAGACATCAGATTATCATTAAAAAATAATAATCCACAAACCTTATTAAGCCAGCTTTCTCCCATGCAGAAAAATCTCCAAATTCTTTCATCACATTAAACTGTTTATGGTGCAAAACTGAAGTTAATGGAGAAATTCCTGGGGAAAGCTTATATCTTACTCTAGCCCAAACCTTAAAGAAAGAATTCATAAAGATATTGTTTTTTTTATCTCTAGGTATCTCACTATTATTCCATCAAATAAGAACCATAAAAGGAACAACACTCTTCCCTGTTTTTAAAACCATCCAATCTTTCCTTTTTCCTTCATCGCCTAAAGTTAAAGATAGCAACACAGCTGCCCTATAATTAAGGCTTACTTTTGAATACCCAACACACCCCCTTATCCTTCTCTTGCTGTAGCACATTGGGAGGAATTCTTGTATTCTTCCCAGTAGAAATAAACTTCGTCAACATTCTCTCCCATTTGTTCAAAGATACTGCTGTTAAATATATTGGTAATGCCATAAATAAAAATAAAGTCTTGGCATAACATTTTAACTACTGCAATTTTCCTAAACCATGATAAATTCAATCTGGCCCATTTCTCCAGATCCTTCACAATTTCCTGTATAACTGACCAATAATTATCTTTGACCAGATTATTCAAGTTAGATTCAATCTGAACCCCTAGGTATTTTATGGCATTTTTTTCATTCAGTATGTAATTCCTGTGTAATACTTATCCTAATTAAAGCAGAGATATTCACGCCCATCAATTCCGATTTATTCAAATTAATCCTATAACCGGGAAACTGCAAAATTCCTCCAACAGAAAAAAAATGTTCCTCAAAGATTGTACTGGGTTCAATACTGTCAATACCACACCATCTGTATACAATGCTATCTTAAAAACCTGCTTGTTCACACTCATCCCCTTAATCTGCATACTTTCTCTAATAGTAATTCCAAAAGGTTCAATACACAAAGCGAACAACCCAGGCAACAGTGGGCAACCCTGGCTTTTACCTCGTTCCAAAAATATCGTATCTGAAAACACCCTTCCAATTATAATCACTGCTTCTGGACTATCATATATAAGCTTAATCCATGACTGAAATATTGGACCAAAATTAAATTCTGACAACGTATACTCCAAGTATTTCCATTCTACCATATCAAAAGCCTTTTGGGCATCCAAAAATAATACAGCCATTAGTAAATTATTAAACTTAGAATACTGAATTAAATTAATAATCCTCCTCACACTATCAAATAACCTTCTTTCCTTAATGAAACCTGTTTGGTCCCTATGAACATACTTCCCTAAGATCTTATTCAATCGGGCAGTTAATACTGACACAAATATTTTATAATCCACAATAAATAGTGAAATTGGTCTATAGGAATCTACCAGTTCTGGATCCTTTCCTGGTTTCAAAATCACCTTAATAAAGGCATCTCTCCACGAATCTGGCAGTTTCCTATCCTCCCTCTTGCAAGATAATGTATCCACAAATGGGGTAATAATTTGATCTCTCAATTCCTTATAAAATTCAGCTGGGAGCCTGTCTGGGCCAGGTGACTTATTATTTGTATTTTTTAATTACCTCTTCCACTTCCTTCCTTTCAATAGATGCATCCATCATATTCTTATCTTCTTCAGTCAATTTTGGAATATTAATCTTATCAAAAAACCCTCTAATTCATTTCAGAAGGCTTTGGGTACTTTAAGACGTTACGGGCGGCCGGTTCACCACAGCGAACCACGAGGGGGGGCGAACAGCGCAACCACGCCCGGGGGTTGGAAAACGACCCAAACAGACATGCCGGGAACGGGACCACGGGCCGGAACCGGGCCGCACCATCGCGGCCCGTGGCAGCACAACAGACGTGCAGCCGAACCCCCGCCGGGCGCTAAACCCCCACAAGGCACCGGGCAGGGGCGGGACACAGACATGGCCGACTGAGGGCAAACGAAGCCACAAGGCACACAAGGGAACGCCCACACAAGGGAAACGGGAAGGGAGGGGGGAAGAGCGAGAACAGGCTGACAGCCGGCTCACACAGCGGTCCCGCAGCGGGGCACAATGCACGGCCACACGCCCGGGCACACACACACACACACACACACACACACACACACCAGGGAAAGGCCGGGAAGGGGGGAAGGGGCGCCCGGAACACCCCACCCGGAACACCGGCAGGGAGGGGGGGGCACCACCACGGGGCAAGGCACAGACAGCAGCAACCCCCACCCCCACACCACCCCAGTCCAGTCCAGTCCAAGGAGGTGCCCCCACAGGAACAGAGGCAGTCTCGGGGGGGGGGGGCGGACCCCCGGAGCAAGGCACGTTGGGGGCCCCCAAAGCACAGCGAGGCCGGCGGAGGGGCGCCAGGAGGAGGAGGAAGGGGGCCCCACAGTCAAAGGCTGGCACAGGCAGGGCAGCCGGGTCCAGCGGTGCTCCTCCGCAGCACCAGCGACGCTCAGGCAGCACCCACGGAGTCACGGGGATGGAGGGGGCCCAGGACCACGGCCAGGGGCAGCAGCAAGCAGCGAGGCGGGCGGGAGCTCACCGAGGTGGGGTCCGCAGGTCGGGAGCGGCCAGCGGGGACCAGGGCCCCCCCCCGGGCCGGGGCGGGAGCCCACACGGGGGCACCACGCCGGGGGGGGCAGGCCAGCGACGCGGGGCTCACGGGCCGCTGCCGGGGGCCCCGCTGGCCCCAGGGCCCGGGTGGCCCGCCCGGTGGACCAGGTGGGGCCAGTGCAGCATGCCCCGGCGGTACCCCTGCAAGGACATGTAGTGGGCGATCAGGTAGTAGGCCTCGAAGGGATCGGGCATGGTGAGGGCCAGCTGCACATCCACACGCGCCCACACCGCCAACAGGGATGACATCTCCACCGCGGAGGGCTCCGGCACACAGCAGGCAGCAGAAGGGGGCCACGGAAGATGCCCCAGCTCCAGAAGCCGCTGGAACGCCGCCCCACGGGTGCGCTGGTACCCACGGGCCCCGTGAACACAGGAGAAGTAGCTCACGGCCAAGGCAGGGCCACCCTCGGCCAGGCACTCCGAGTAGGCGCCCAGACCACACACCACCAGCGCTGACACGGTCTCCGAGGCGCTCCAGGGCACATGGGCGCACAGCACCTCCGGGATGCGCCCCTCGGGGAAACGAGCCAGCCCCAGGGCCTCCGCATGCAGCCGGCAATCACGGGCGCTCACCACATGGCCAAAGTAACGGAGCCCGGAGCTCAGGCTCTCGTAGGCACCTGCACGGCTCCCCGGCCCGGCCAGGAGCAGCTGCACGGCAGGGGTGTGCCACAGGTCGCACAGAGACATGGTCTCGCGGAAGGCCCAGATATGGGGGGCCCCTTGGGGGCCGGACAGCGGGAGCCCCATGGATGGGCAGCCAGCCATGGTCCAGCACAACAGGGAATGGGACACGGAGCCCGGAGGGCACACAGACTGCCCAGGGCCGGGAGAGGCTCGGCCCGGCCCCCGGGACAGGGAACACGGGCCCGCACCGCAACATTGTAGCACAACAGAGCGAGGCGTGGGGTGCGGGCCCGGCACAGCTGCAGAGAACAACAGCGAGCTCTCTGTCTGCCTAATCGCACCTTCAAGGCCATCCCGCTACAAACAGCGAGGGGAGGGGGCCCGGGGTGCTGGGGGCGGGAGCAGCCGGAACGCACCGGCACAGGGCGCGCGCAGGCCCGCGAGGCCGACCCCCGGGCGGAGCCACCAGCACCGGGCCGCCATAAGCGCTCCCAGCCCCCACCGGGGCCCCAGCACCATGGAGCGCGATAGGGCAGGTGGGAACTGGATGTTCCTCGCGCTCGCGGCTGAGTGGCACCGTGACCACACTGAGCAGCTGTGCCTCCTGACCGAGAGGGTGCACCTGGCCGTCCGCCTGCGCTATGTCCTGGCCCTGCGGGCTGGCGTGCGCCTCCGGGGCCAGCAGGCCCGCAGGAGAGTCCGTGCCCGGCTCAGGGCTCGGCGCCGGGCCTGGGGGGCGTGGCTGGCCGCCTGCCGGAGCCTCACCCGGCCCGCTGCGCTCCGAGGGGCCGCGAGGCGGTTCCGCTGGGCAACGCAGACCCTCCGCCGGGCAGCGCTGCTGGCTATGCCCATAGCGCGGAGCCTATGGGTCACGGAGCGGCCCCAGGCCTGGTGGGAGCGGGCCCAGGCCCACTGGGGGGAGGCCGAGTGGGGGTCCCACTTCCGGATGGGCAAGGCCACCCTGCTGCGCCTAGCGGAGCTCCTCACGCCCTGGCTGGAGCGGCAGCACACCTCCATGCGGGAGCCCATCCCCATGGTCCAGCGGGTGGCCATAGGGGTCTGGGCCCTCGCAACGCCCGACTCCTGCCGCTCCGTGTCCCAGCACTTCGGGGTGGGGCTCAGCACGGTCGCCTGCATCGTGCGGGATGTGTGCGAGGCTGTGGAGGGCGTGCTCCTCGACAGGACCATCCAGCTCCTGGACCAGGGCGCTGTGATGGCTGGCTTCGCGGCCGGGGGCTTCCCGAACTGCATCGGAGCCGTGGACGGCACACACATCGAGATCCTGCGCCCGGCCGCGGGGGAGGCCCTGGAGTATGTGAACCGGCACGGATACTACTCCCTGCACCTGCAGGGGGTGGTGGACCACCGGGCCCGCTTCATAGACATCTACACGGGCAACTCCGGCCGGAGTCACGACGCCAGGATCATGACCATCTCCCCCTTCTATGCCCGCATGTACCGGGGGGACTTCGCGGACATGGGCATGAGGTGGATCGAGGGGGTTCCCATGCCCCCCTGCATCCTGGGGGACCCCGCCTACCCCCTGACCCGCTGGCTGATGAAGGTCTACCCTGTCCCGAGCACCCCTGCGGAGCAGGTATACAATACCCGCCTGTGTGCGAGCCGGACCGTGGTGGAGCGTGCCTTCGGGGCCCTGAAGCAGCGCTGGAGGAGTATAGCTGGCCGCCTGGACTTCACCGTCCCCACCTCCGCCCTGGTGATCGGTGCCTGCTGCGTTCTGCACAATGTGTGCGAGACCGAGGGGGCGGCCCTGGAGTACCCCGAGCCCCACCGGCCCCCCGGTCCTGTTCCCCTGTACGTGAACGCAGGGAACCCCCGGGAGTACCGGTATGCCAAAAGGATCCGGAACGCCCTTGCAACCCACATCGCCCGGGGGGGCCCGCTGTGAGGGCCTTCCCGCCCCTGGGGGCCCCACCCCCCGTTCCGTGCCAATGCCCCTGTACACGCGGTCCCACAGCCCTGTCCCCCCCACAAACGGGCCGGGGACAACTGTCTCTTTACAACACTTTATTGCCCACACAGTTCACACAATCACCCTGTGCCCCCTCCCCACCCCCGTGCCCGTGACCCCGTCCACCACCCGCCCTCATGTGGCCCTCCCCCTCCCCCCCCTTCCCACCATCCCCCCGCGTTTCCTGGGCCGACCCCTCGTGCGGCCGCTTGGGCCCACCGAGCTCTGGGAGCTCCCCTCCCCCCCACTGTCCGTGTCCCCTGCCGTGTCCTGGGCCGGTCCCGGCCCCGGCAGGGGGCCGGGCGGCGGATGGGCAGCTGTGCCCGGTGCCCCGGTCGCGCCCCGGGGGGGCTGGACCCTCCGGAGGCCCGGGGGCACTGGGAGGCGCATGCGAGGGCCCTGGGGCCGGGGGGGCGCCAGGGGCGGCAGGGCTGGGCCCGGGGGCGCCGAGGGGCCCGGCATGGGGACCTGGGCGGGCAGGGCGCCCGGAGGTGCGCCGGCCATCACGTAGGCACACATGGTGCCCGCATGCAGGAGCAGGGAGGTCCCAATGTCGTGGGACCTGTCCATCTTTGCACTGTGCTCCCGCACCATGCCCTGTATGTCCTGCCGGAGGCCCCTGAGCAGCCCCTGCTGCCGCTGGTGCTCCCGGCGCTCCCGCCTCCGCTCCAGGCGCACCTCCGCCTCCAGCCGGCGGTCTGTCTCCAGGGCCTTCTCCATGGACCGCTCTATGGCCGCCTCCATGCGGTCCACGGAGGCGATCATGCGCTCCCCCTGTTCCTCCGCCCTGCGGACGATGTCCTCCGCTTGCTCCTCCCTGCGCCTGCGGACCCGCGCCCGGTACTCCCGCATCCGCTGGGCTGGGGCCGCGGCCGGCGGAGGCGCCGCGCGCGGGGGCTGCCCTGTGGAAATGGGCGGGTGGGTCAGTGCAGGGCCCTGTCCCCTAGCGGGGTCGGGTCCCGGGGCCCCCTGCCCCCCCTCCCCCACTGAGGCCAGAGGCCCCCCTGGGCTGGCGCCCGGGGGGCCCTCCCGCAATCCCAGCCCTCCCGCCTTACCTGGGTCCGGCACCTGCTCTCCTGTGCCCTCCGCGGGGGCCTGCACCGTCTCGCTGGCCCGGTCCTGGGGCTCCCCATGTCCTGCGGGCGGGAGAGGGGGGAGCGGGTGAAGGGGGCTGGTTGTGGCCCCTGCAGCAGGGCCCCCACCCCCGCCCCTGCCACCGGCCCCCTGGTCTTGCCCCCCCCTGCCCTGGGGGCCCGCTTACCCTCTATGTCCGTCTCCGAGCCTTCGGAGCCCGGCGCCTCACCCTGGGAGTGCTCCCCCTGGGACCACTGGCTGAGGGTGGTGAAGGTGCCGACCTCCGACTCCGCCTGGCCGGCCCGGCGTTGGGATGTCTCCGGGCTGCTGCTGGGGGGGGGCCTTGGGGCTTCTGCGGGTCCCGGGTGGTCCTCCTGGGGGTGGGGGTCCCCTGAGCTCGTGTCTACCGGGCGGGCGGCGAGGGGAGGGGGTACCTCGGCCCGCTCCCTGCCCTGGACCACAGCGCTGCCCACCAGGCGTGGGGCAACGATGGAGCCCTTCATGTGAAGGATGCGGTCCAGGGCATCGTAGTAGGGGGCGGTGCGGGCCCCGTGGCCGGAGCGGCTGTTATTGTCCTTGAGGGCCTTGTACCCCCTCTTGAGCTCCTTGGCCTTCGAGCGACACTGGTTGACAGTGCGCTCGTGCCCCGCCGCCTCCATGTCGCGCACGATGTCCCGGTAGACATGCTCGTTGCGCTGGTTTATTGCGAGCTCCACCTGGTACTCGAGGGTCCCCCAGATCCGTATGAAGTCCCGGGTCTCCTGGAGGCCCCACTGTCCCCCTCTGTGATAGGCCTTCCTCCGGCTGGGCCCCTGCTGTTCCTCCTCCCGGTGCAGCTCATGCTGCACCTGCCTCTGCTCCTCCTCCACCTCCTCCTGGGGGTGCGCCTCCGGGGGCCGGGGGCCGGGCTCCTCCTGGGGCTCGTCCGCCCGGGCCGACTTTCGTGTCTGGGGGGGGGAAGGGGGGTGGTTGGTTGCTGGGTGAGGGTGTGGGCCCTCTCGGGGGCCCCCTGCCCCCCTGCCCTCCGCCCGGGGTCCCCCTGCCCCCCTGCCTTCCGCCCGGGGTCCCCCCGGCCCCCTCCACAGGGGGTTCCCCTGTGCCCCCTGTTCCCCTCCCAGTGGGTGCCCTTACCCGTTTCCTGGGTGCCTCCTGTGGGCCTGTTCCGGCCGCTGTCCCCGGGGCGGCGCGACCCGGCTGCAGCTGTGGTTGGTGTTCCCGGGGCGCCTCCCTGGTCGGGTGCTCCCGTGTGCCCCCTTCCTGCACCTGTGCCCCCTCCGCCTGCATCGCTGGGCCTGGCTGCACGTCCTCCGCCTCCTGTCCCGCCGCTGTCGCTGTTCGTGCCTCCGCTCTCTTCCGCTTCCCTCCTCGCTCCATCCCGCCACGCTTGCTTGCTGCTGCTCTCGCTTTAAATCTCCCTCCGGTGTTTGTGTTGGTGCTGGTTGCCTGGCAGCGACGCTGCGTGCCTCGTCCCCGGCCGGGGCTCCATTTTTTTGGTTCCGCTGGGGGATTGGCGTCCAGACGTTACTTTTGCTTGGTTCCCTGTGGGGGTTGGTTTGACCACGCTTCCCGAGACCTTCCCCCGGCTAGCCCGGGAAGCGTGGTTGAACCTGACCCCATGTGGGTATTGAGCGTGATGAACATCTGGCGCACGCCGTTCAGACGTTCCGGGCCCTTTGGCCCCGCGGGGGGGTTGAGCGTGGTTCAGTGTGGTTCACCGTGATCTCGTAACGTCTGAAATCACCCTATGTTGAGGTGTATAACTTTGATAAAACTCCCTAAATTCACTCAAAATATGATTTTTATTAAAAGTCACGACTCATCCTGTTTTTTTATTGTACCGATTGCCTCTTTTTAATTTTTTTGTCTTATTCTATTAGCTAGGGGTTTATGTGCTTTGTCACTTTGGGTGAAAACAGACATGATGCTAACCACCTTTTAACCACCCTTGGTGGTCATTTATGCATGTTTCAGGGCTGCATAGGACACCAATACAGCCCTGCAACATGCATAAATAACACCAAGGGTGGTTAAAGGGTGGTTAGCGTCATGTCTGTTTTCACCCAATGTTCAAAAAACTTCTGTTTCATAAATAAATGTGAGGTGGCAATTTTATTATTAGAATCTAAAATATTCAGTTTTTCTTTCTGAATTTGAATCTTCTGATAGTTCTCTTTAGTTGGAAATCTCACATGAAATTTCTCAGCTTCTATTATACTATAAGTTATCTTTGTTCTTTCTAACCTGTTCTGCTTTTTATAATATGCAATGTAACTTAGCTGTCCCCTAATAAAGGCTTTAAATGCAGCTCATATGATGGGGGTTGTTACTTCTTCAGTTCTATTAATCTTGAAGAAAGTAATAATATATCCTCATTCAACTTTTCCTTAATATCATCTTTTGACACTGTGGGTATTTTCAGATGTTACAAGATCACGGTGAACCACGGTGAATACCTACATGGTGATCGTGGTCCCGTAACGTCTGTTGGGGGGAACGGAAGCTCCCTGCCAGATGTTCACTCCCGTGAATCACGGGGGGAATCACATTCAACATGCAAATGGAGGGCCTGGCCGGACCATCTCTGTTTGCGTGTTGAATGTGATCCCCCCCTCCATGATTAAGGGGACCATCTCGTCTGTCCCCTGACCACGGCCCGGAATTAGCGGTAAGATTCCGGGCTGTGTTCAATGCCCCAGGGCGCCCGCCCGTCTCCCGGAGGGCGGCTGGCTGGGGGAGCATGGGGGGGGCGAGGCTGTGCGGCCGCACGTTGAGCCACGTGGCCTCGCCCCCTCCCCCGATTCTCTGCCGGGATCAGCCAGTATGTCTGTTTGACATCCATTTTGATCCCGGCAGGGGATCAATGTGTGATTCCGTGACGGGGCCAATACTGGCCCCGTCATGTCTGAAAATACTAACTGTCTAAACTGTCTAAACATAGTAACTGTCTAAACACAATCTATTACTATTACCATACCCAGATTCCAAACTCATCCTCACTGGCAAATGGTCTGCATAAATCCTTGGCCTGATGTCACATTCTTTAATTCAGGATAGTAATGAATAAGAACAAAAAAAGTAATCTATCCTAGAAAAAGAATTGTGAACCACAGAATAATATGTGTACTATCTACTACCCAAATTAAACTCTCTCTACACATACAAAATCTCATGCGCACTAATCCATTTAAAACAATTCCTAGGAAATCTTGAACCAATACAACTGGTACAACAGGGACCCTGTCTATTTTATTACTTTGTAAAGTGCCAGGTACACTGCTGGCGCTATATAAATGTTTGTTAATAATAATAATAATATCAACAGTGCCTTTTGCCTGAGGGTCCATGACCCTGTTAAAATCCCCTGCTATTATAACCTCTCCCTCCATAAATTTGTTCAATTGACCAATCAAAGCTTCCCAAAAAAAAAGTATAGGCCACATTAGGGGCATACACTGAAACTAATTTTTTTTTCCTCTCTTCTAAATAGCCTTCAACAAAAATAAACCTTCCCTCTTTAGTGTCCAATTCCACAAAATCAATGCCATCCTTAATTGCGATAAATATTCCTTGCTTCTTAACCACTGCGGATGCCACATAAAACTTGCCTTTTACTAGTGCAGTAAGTGAGAATGGGACCTTTTAATATGTGTTTCTTGAACAAACAACACATCCACTTTATCTCTCTGCAACAAAAAATATTTTTTCCCCCTTTTATTTGGGTTATTCAAGCCATTCACATTAATTGATAAAAAAGACAATTGCCTTGTCATCTTCAAAAAATTAAAAAAGGAAAACTGACTTCAAAAGAAAAAAAACAAAGCAAAAAGAAAGCCTATTTATCAGCTGTTTTAAAGCCTCTAAATATTTCTTAGCTTCCTCTACTGACTTAATAACAACCACTTCACTAAAATATACTAATAACTTAAGAGGGATTAACCATCTATACTTTATATTTTTGTTTCTCAGTTCTTCTGTCAGAAACCTTACTTCCCACCTCCTTTTCAGTGTCTCAGGGTACAGATCAGATAGAACGTCCACCTGCGAACCTGCCAAAATGAACTGATGTCCTTGATGTAGTTTTTTCATAATATCATCTTTAATCTGCTGCTCTACAAATTTTACTACAATATCTCATGGTTTTTTTTAGCTGAGCAGCAAATCTAGAATTCAATCTGAATGCTGCCTCAATTCTAATAGCCTCCACTGCATCATAACCCAAAAATTGTTTCAAATTTTCTTGCAAAAACACCTTTAAGCTAGGAGCTCAAGATTCTCTAAGGGCCTTTTTAAACAAGCGACATTTCTTCCGGTTTAAATCTTGGACCCCTCCATGGGGGGGCTTTAGATGCTCCTCCATGAGCTGGAAGTTGCCCGGGTGCCATTAGAAACAACGCCGCCACACGACTCCCGGGTGTTTTGAGATGTGGCATAGTAAGACCCCGAAATCCCAGTTGTTTAAAAAGGCCCAAAGAGACCTCTAATCTTAATATTCCTTTTCCTTAACTCATTCTCTAGGGATGGGACTCTGGGCAAAATTTCCGTTTCGGTCAATTTTGGTTCTCATGTATTTCGGTTCTTTTTTGGTTTCGGTAGTATCAGATTTTTTGCATTTGTACTGGATTTTTAACATTGCAGTTTTTCAATGGGGGACAAACTGCAGTGTTAAAAATCCAGTAAAAAAAATCAATGCAAAAGATCAGATAGTACTGAAACTGAAAAAGAATGAAATTTCGGATTAATCCGAAATGGCCATTTTCGGGTACTTTTGGTTTTATCCGTAACCAGAATTCCCATCCCTATCATTCTCTACCTTTTTAAGTTGAGCCTGTATTTCCATTAATTGCACTTCCTGTTCCCTATACTTATCTTTCACTTTTCTAATTATAACAGAGTGTTTTTCTGCTTTTTTTCCCTAACTCCAAAGTTTTAACCATAACAATATCCATTTTCTGTCCGAGTTCTACCACTTTACTATTAATACATACCATTTGTATTAACACTCAGTTGTTTTTTCAATTTTTTTACTATGGCCCTTTTTACACGGACACCGTGGCAGACCCGGTGGGTGGAGATGGGTGGAGCTAGGTGGGCGAGCACACCCGGCGAACACTCGGTGGTGCCAAGTCAGGTGATGTTTACATGGACGGTGTGATGGGGGGTTATGGGATGCAAGGCGGGGGGCGGGCACAAACCCAGCAGCCAACACCCACCCCGGGAAACACTGAGCAAACACCCATGACCGTTACATGGACACACGAGACACTGAACAGCGGGGAAGCCCCACCCAGCACAGCGATGGCACAACATGGCCAACTGAGGGCAAACAAAGCCGCAGGACGCAGCCGTGCCCATGAACCACCAGACCCTGTGCGGGCGAGGTAGGGGGGAGCTGGGATGACAGGAGACACACAGTAGTAGACCCCAGACAGCCCCATGACAGAGCCAGACAGCCGGGCACCATGCCGCCCCAACCAGAAACTGCCCACACACAACTGCGTACACAACCACACAGGGAAGGGCTACAAGGCCAGGGAGGCCAGGGCCCCTAGCAGGGGGGGCGGGGTGGGAAGGGGCACAGGGGAGGAAGGCAGAACCTCTATGCAGCAAGGGACCCCAACACACACACACACACACACACACACACACACACACACACACACACACACACCGACAGAGGCCCTGCACACACAATGCCAAGGCCCCTGGACAAGGAGCTGGGAACCGGACAAATGCAGGCACGCCAGCAGGACTGGAAGCCCACAGCACAGCCGGAATGGCAGGGAACAGCAGGGGGGGGGGGAGAGGGAGAGACCCAGACCACACCAACCAGCAGCAAACTGGCAGCAAGCATCCCCCACACCAACAAAAGATCCATGTGGCTGATGGGGGGGGGCATTGCAAAGGCAGGGAGGGGCAGGGCACCAGGACATCAGCCAAGGGGACAGACTCCCCAGCCCAAGAGACCAGGGGGAAAGGGGTGGATCAAGACCGGGCCAGTGGGGGACAGAAGGGAACCATGGCAGGCGGCTGATTGGCCACAAACACCCCAGGCCAGGGAAACCAGGGGGACACTCATAGGACATGGCAGAGCAGCTGCACATATGCCGGGGGGCACGGGATAACCAGTCCCTGCCAGTCAACAGTGCCACAACCACCATGAGGCACCCACACAAGAGACCAGGCCACACGGAGAACCATAACACACAACCGGAGAAGGGGGAAAAGCAACTTTATTACAAGGGGAAGGGCATGGAACACGGGAAAGGTCCAAGGGAGAAGGGGAGGCAGCACAGAGAGCAGGTCTGTGGGGCGGGGCCCCGGCCTCAATAGGGATGCCGGTCCCATACCCGGCTTCAGCGATCTGCCTGGGCACGGTCCAGGCAGCGCACCTGCTCCAGGAGGTGCAGCAGCAGCTGCATGACCACCTCCTGCTTCCTTATCCACTCTACAATCATCGCCTGCACTAAGGAATAGAGAGAAGGGGCCATCAGGATGGGACAGTGGGCCCCAACAATGTGGAGCCCTGACCAGACACCCCAGGAGAGGGCCCCGCACACACGCAGCACACACACTGATCTCCTCGTAGAGGCGGGCCCCAGTGCAGAGATCTGAGGCCGCACACTGCAGCTGCCCGGCCATCTATGCCAGGCGGAGAATGGCTAGGAAGACAACCAGAGTAGGGAGAAGGGAGAGGGAGAAGGGGAGAGGGTGCACGGAAAGGGTGCGGGTCAGCAGGGGTTGGAACCATACAGCAAGCACAACCCAGTGGGCAGGGACACCCAAGCCAGCACCCCACCAGCTCACACCCAGGGGGAACACGGGCGGCCAACACCAGGCCCGTACATTGCCCACACTCATGGTCAGCTGCCCGTCCCACCTGCTGCCCATCCATCGCCTCAAGTGCAAATGGTGGGAACCAACAGGAGACGCCAGGAGCGGTGGAAGGCGGGGCAGCTGTGGTGGGGTGCCCAACCAATGGGTATCCCCTGACAGACAGGCCAGAACATGAGTGCAAAGGCCCCCAGGGCAACACCAGCCACTGGGTGTGTGTGTGTTGAGATCTGAAGCCTTCCCCTCCCACGCTGGGGGTACAACAGAGAGCACCGCCATGGGACATCACCACCACACATGTTGCACACGCACACCATGACCGCCCAGCCAATCCAGCCAGGCGGTACACCACGCGTGCACAGAGAGAATCAGGGGGTAGGCCAGAGGAAGAGTGCCCGCACATGGAAGAAGGACACCAGGCAGCCACCGGTAAATGAAGGACAGGCCTCACAACGGGATGCGGTGGGCCCACACAACCCACTGAGGCGAACCCACGATCCATCCTGGATCCCGCACAGGAATCCAGCATGCACCACTGTATGTCACCTGACAGCCCCAGTCATCCCAAGCAGGGACGCCAGTGACCCCCATCACAGTAACCAACACACAAGGACAGAGCGGCAGCCAGGGGAGAGGGAAGGGGCATCGCACAAGGACACAAATGCACCCAAGGTGGTACAGGCAAAGGCACAGACTTTATTCATGATGGGGTGAAAGGGGGGGGAACAACCAAACAGAGGCCAGCGACGGGGCGATCCGGGGCTTGTGTCTGTTCCCCACAAGCAGCACACAGGTGCACCGTTGCAGTCACTCCTAGGGGTGGGAAGTTCGGTTGCCCCGGTATCCGATACTGCCGTTATTTTGCTGTACCGACAGTATCGGATTAATCCAGTTATTGGGGGTACCTGTACCGCAATGTAAAAGAAAGAAAGAAAAAAACCAATTTCCCTCCCCTGTCCAGGCTGCGCGGGTGGAAGGGGGGACATCCCCCACCCACCCTGCCCAGCCTGGATTTTTAAAGAATTTTGTTTTAGCCGAAGTCCCTGCTAGTGCAGGCTCCGGGCCACTGCCGTGCCGGTGACGGCGACCCAGAGCCCACACCAGCAGGTACTAGGGTGATCCCTGGGGTGGGGGTGGTTTAACACCCCCCCATTCCAGGGATCACCCTACCCCCCCCCGAGATTGCCTACCTTTTGTGCTCCAGGTGGCGGTGGCGGCGGCTGCATGGTGGTCCGGCAGCTTCAGTGCTGGCTGGCTTCAGTGCTTGACTAGGCCTTCTGGGGAACTTCCAGGTTTCCCCGGAAGGCCTAGTAAAGCGCTGAAGCCAGCCAGCGCTGAGGCTTCCGGACCGCCGTGCAGTCACTGCCGCCGCCACCCGGAGCATGCCAGTTGCTGTGGCTGGGCGTGGGGTGTAGAGGGAGAGGTGGTGTGAGCGTGGTGAATGAGAGGCGATAGTGATTAAACATAGCGATAGAAAGGTGGTGTTGGTGTCCAGAACAGGGTGTAGGTGCCGAGGCACAGGTAGGTGGGTGTGCACAGCGGGTCGTCCCGTGCAGCCATCCTTGGTACCCTGGGACAGGTTTGGGGTTGCAAGGGATGTGGGAGGCAGGGTGCACAGGGCTCGGGGCCTGGAGGAAGGAATTGCAGGGGGGTGATAGCTAGGTGTTGAGGCCGCTGACAGGCTGGGTGGTTAAAGGGGACACAGTCACAGCTGCGTGGGTGTGGGTCAGGTCCGCCGGCCACATAACGGCTAGGTGGGTAGCTGCTAGGTTATCCAGCACTGGTACCAATGGTGGGTTCCCCCTGAGTGTGTGTGCTGTTGTTGGTACCATGCTGCCTGTTGATGAGCCCCCTGAGGAGCGGGCTGTCCTGTTAATGGTCCTGTCCTCCTGCTTCATGATCCTGGCACTGGTGTTTGAGCAATGGGCTGAGCTACTCCTGCTGGGTCACCGTTTCTACAACCATGGCGTCTGGCGCCAGAGGGTGGCCAACATGTGCTGAACTGCATCGTTGCGGTTGGCACGGAGGGTAACTATCCACCGACAATCCATGTTCAGAACAGTGGTGTCCCAGGACATGTGCCTGGTCCTGTCCTGGGGGCTGCTGAATGTCTACAGGCGCTGTGGCACTGTCCCAATGCGGAGGCTGAACTGGATGCGCTCTTGCATCAATGAATGGTGGTAGAACATGCTGTCCACCTGGACGGATGGTGAATGGACAGACCATTTCCGCATGAACCGCTCCCTGTTGGCCTGGCTCGGGGAGCTCCTGAATCCACATCTCCGGAGACGCGAGACCAACATGCAGTATCCGTTGCCGCCAGGGATACGCTTGGCCATGACCTTGTGTAGACTAGCCACCCCCAATTCCTGTTGGAGCATTGGGGAGTAGTTCGGGGTGGGGACCGTGACCGTTAACAGGGCGCTCCATGATGTGTGCGACCTCCTGGTGGAGCTACTGCTTGAGTGGGTCATACGTCTCCAGGATCGTGAGGTTGTCACTCGCAGTTTATTTCATTTATTTATTTTATTTATTCAAAACTTATATCCCGCCCCTCCTGCCCAAAGGCAGCTCGGGGCGGCGAATAACATGTACAAAAAAAATTCAACAATAAAACATTTTAAAATAAGTCTACAAATTTTAATACAAGTCATAAAAACACCCCCACCAAAGGCCTGGTGGAGCAGCCAGGTCTTACACAAACGTTGAAACAGGACGGTGGGGGCCAACCGAGCCTCCTCCGGGAGTGAATAATTCCACAGCACAGGGGCAGCCACTGAAAAAGATCTAACATCAGTGGCCACCCCGTCTCACCCAGGGAACCTCCAAAAAGCCCCCATGGATGATTTCAGGGGTCACACAGGCACATGGGGAGTGAGGCGATCCCGCTGATAGGCAGGGCCCAGGCCATGAAGGACTTCAAAGGTCAAAACCAGCACCTTGAACCTAGCCTGGTGCTTTATAGGCAGCCAGTGCAAGAGCCTGGAGCACAGGTGTCATGTGCTCCCTGCAGCCTGCCCCAGTAAGGAGACAGGCCGCAGCATTCTGCACCAGCTGCAGCCTCCGGACTAGCTTCTTGGACAGCCCCACATAGAGCGCGTTGCAGTAATCCAGCCTCGAGGTGATGAAGGCATGGATGACAGTGGTGAGGTCAGAGTCTGAGAGATACGGCTGAAGCCGCCAGACAAGATGTAACTGCCGAAATGCACTCCCCGCCATGGCCACAACCTGAGATTCCAGGTTGAGCCGTGAATCGAGGAGCACACCCAGACTCCATACCTACGGGACCATGGGAGGGTGAACCCTCCCCAACAAGAGGAGATTCAACCACTCCCAGGCCCCCCATGCCCTCACCCACCAACATCACCTCTGTCTTGTCAGGATTCAGCTGCAGATGGCTCAACCTCATCCAAGCCCCCACAGCCGACAGGCACTGGAAAAATAAAGAAACTGCATGGCCTGGGTCGATGGAAAAGGAGAGGTAGAGCTGAGTGTCATCAGCATACTGATGACACTGCATGCCCTGAGA
>QEPC01010776.1:419018-430987 GCA_003113815.1 Sphenodon punctatus
TGCTGCGATTGATCATACTCATCGTGAGTCCGGTGCCACCGTCGCTCCAACCGCCTGCTCTCCTGCTTCAAACACTGCAGGCCTTTAGTAAACCAAGGAGACCTGCGGGAGACTCAGGAGGGCAGCGGACACCTGGGAGCCACTCTGTCAATGGTCTCGGCCAACAAGGTGTTCCAGAAGGCTACGAGATCATCAACCGAGTGGGTGTCAAGGTCCAGGGGAAACTCTCCCAGAGCATTCTGGAACCGATCCAGTTCCATAAGTCTCCGGGGGCGGATCGATCTAATAAGTCCTGCACCCCATTGGGGACTGGCATGCGCCAGGATGCACGCCTTAAGGAGGTAATGGTCAGACCATGACAAGGGCTCCATCCCCCTAACTTCTACTAACTGACCCCCCGCCTCAAGGCCGGTGCAGAAAACCAAATCCAGTGTATGTCCCTCCTCATTTGTGGGGCCACAGATGAATTGGGACAGGCCCATGGTTGTCATGGAGGCCATGAATTCATACCTTGCTCCTCCAAGATTGGTGTCAGTGTGGATGTTAAAATCCTGCTTCCCCCATTGCATAGGGACGGTAGACAACACCCACATCCCTATTATCCAGCCCCCACATGCAGAGACGGACTACATGAATTGGAAGCAGACCTTCTCCATCAATCTCCAGGCCGTGGTGGATCACAGGGCCTTGTTCACCAATGTCTACACTGGCTACTCAGGGAGGAGCCATGATGCTCACATACTGCGGGCCTCCCCCTTTTATGCACGCATGTTTGACGGGGAGGTAGCCCCCAACCTGTACCGGGTCATTGAGGGGGTCTCCATGGCCCCAGTGGTGATAGGGGACCCACCTATCTGCTGAGCCCATGTCTCATGAGGACTTATCCCGTGGCGGGCACAGTGGACCACCACCTCTTCAATGAACGCCTCTTGTCAGCTCAGAGCGTGATGGAGCGGGTATTCGGGCTGCTCAGGGGGCATTTGTGCCTGCTCATGAACAGGAGCCAGTTCGATCTGCAGCATACCCCCATCCTTATACTTGCTGCCTGCATCCTGCACAATATCTGCGAGACCAGCGGAGCTGCCCTTGACTACCCCCAACCAGTACAGAGAGAGGGTCCCGTGCCCCTCTACCAACATGTCCAGGGAGGCGCGTTCCGGTGCATATCAGAGGAGAACCGGGATGCTGCATGTAGATGCATTGTCACCCAAATGGCAGACAACTGAGTACTCATGTTGACCGCCCCCACCCTTCACAGAATAATGTAACGGGTAACAATAAAGTCTGCTATGTCTGTTCCCTCATCTGCTTCTGGCCTAGTGTTTGGGTTGTAGGGGTTCCCTGGTCCTGTGAGGCCTGTGCCCCGTGCCACTGGGTCATCCACTGCCTTCCAGCCATGGCAAGTGAACCGCATCAGGCCTCGGCCCTTCACCGGCTGTCCGGTGGCTGTCCGGTGGCATGCCTGAAGGCCGGAGACATATGGTTCCGGCATCTGTATTGTGCATGTCCTGCCCCCTTCTGCATGTGGAGCGACCCCTGTGCACCATAGTGCCCCCACTGACACACCAAACAACAGAGTGGTAATATACAACATAGTTTATTTGGGGTTCAGTACAAGGGGAGGGTCACGGTTTGCGGGGCCTTCCCCGTGCCCGCTTCAGTGTACCACTGGGGCTCGCTCCCCTGCGGGCCCTTGCAGCCGCCATCCTTTGGGAGTGGTAGCCGGACGGTCTGGGCTCTCCGTTGTCCAGAGGCCGCTCCACACTGGACTGCGGTGCTGGACCCTGCGGTGATGGAACATAAGGTCAGTGTTACACCCTGCCTTGCACTGTTACCCCGGCACCACGGACCTTACCATGGCCCTCAAGTGTTTCCATAGCTCCCTGCATAGCATCCCCTCCACCCATCCCTCTGCTGTTAGCGATGCCTTCCCCCCTCTTCCCGACGACCCAGTGGTCCAGCTTACCGGAGCTGGTGGGGTGGCTGGCATGGGTGGTTGGTCGCCTGAAGGTTCCGGGTTGAGCGGGGGAGACTGTGGTTCCCAAAGGGGGAGTCTCGGAGGCAGCTGTGAAGGAACTTGGAGGGGTGCAGCCCAAAGGGCAGCCCCACGGGCTGTTGTGGGGCTATATGGGGGAGAGGGACCCAGTCAAAGAGACCGGGGAAGGGGTGCTTCTGGGGAAACCAGGGTTGGCCGAAGTGCAGGGGGGGAGGGACCTGCACCTATTGGGGGGCATCCCAGGGGTACTCGACTGCCATCCCTCCATCTGGGCCTGAAGGGGGTGCGTCCCACCGGGGTTCTCTCCGCAGGAGCCCCACTGCCTCCCCAATGAGGTCAGGGGCCTGTGTGGAGGTCCCCTTCAGCGCAACATGTCCCCTCGCCCTCTCGTCTCTGTCAAGCCGCATCTCATGGTGGAGGGTGGCAGTCTGGCACCTGTCCCACAGGTGCTCGGTGCGGGACCGGGTTAGCATGGCTGCCAATATGTCCTGGTCCCTCTCCCCCTCCCCTCTTTGGACCTCCCTTGTGCGGGCGAGCTCCTCTGCATGCACCTTGGCTAAACTTCTGGTTTCCTCCAGCAGTTCCCTGCTGAGGTCCTCTCTCCTCCACCTGTTCTGGGCCCGCATCTCCTGATTCCTCTTGGCACTGCCAGTAGCTGCTCCCCTCGCTGGACCGGGGTGCTCATTCTGTGGGAGGGATGGTAACAAGTTGGGATGCGAGGCCTTCCGGGTCTGTACTCGGTGCCCTTAGCCATGCATCCCTGTGGCCCCAGGGGGTGCCCGCCACCCCTCCCTGTCTGTCCCTATGGTGTATGTTACTGGTCAGGCGGGGTCCTGGGGAATGTGTGCCCTCTGTCTGGCAGCAGAGCTAGCCCCATCAGGGGGTGCAGTCACCCGAAACTGTGCTGTTAAACCACTCCTAGGGGCCTGTCACTCGGTCTCACCCCCCTTGTGACCCCCTCCCCTCTGCATACCCCTCAGGGGCTGTTAACCCATGTGACTCGGTAACCCACCAGTGATGATCACCATTGCATCCCTGTTGCGCATGGGCAGCAGTTGGTTCTAGGGGCTGCCCCTGTGGCCAGCCTGTTAGCCCATCACCCCCAGTACCGGCCGGGATCCATCCTTTGTGCGCTGTGGCCTACCATCATTGTCCTGGTGCCCAGCTCTCGGGGGTGCTTCTGGTTCCTCCTCGACCACCTCCTCCTCCACAACCTCCACCTCGTGAACCTTCAGGGCAGCTTGAGCTGTAATGGGAATGTGGATCCATCAGTCAATCCCTGGTGCCCGGCTTTGGCTCCGGTCACTGTGGCTGGGGCCCGTCTCCCCCCCGCTCCAGGCCCTGGTTTATTTATTTATTTATATTTATTGGCCATCCCCTCATGCCTACAGCATCCTGGGGCAGCTCACAGCAGATAAAGCAATAATAAAAACTCATAAAAACATTATCAAATAGGATAATTAAAAAGTAGTCCCCCCCATCCCAAATCCCCACACTCCCCTCCGAAGACCTGCGCGAACAGCCAGGTCTTACAGGCTTGATGAAAAGCCATCAGGCCTGGGACCAGGCAAGCTTCCTCCGGGAGGGAGTTCCAGAGTCGTGGCCTGGCCACCAAGAACGCCCTCTCCATTGTGGCCCCCCATTTAACACGGGGGACCTCCAAGAAGGCACCCCCGGCAGACCGTAGGGATCGCCCTGAGGCGCTGAAGGCGAGGTGGTCCCCAAGGTATGAGAGGCTCAGACCATATAGGTCTTTATAGATCAACACCAGCACCTTGAATCTGGCTCAGTACGCTATAGGCAGCCAATGAAGAGTGCGGAGCACAGATGTTATATGCTCCCGCTGCCTCGTCCCTGTAAGGAGATGGGCTGCCGCATTCTGCACCAGCTGCAGCCTCCAAACCAGAACCAAGGGAAGCCCCATGTAGAGTGCATTGCAGTAGTCTAGCCTCGAGGTGATGAAGGCGTGAATAAGAGTGGCCAGGTCGGGCCCGGAAATGTATGGGAGCAGCCTCCATACTAGATATAGCTGGCAAAAAGCGGCTTTAGCCACCGCCTTCACCTGTCGATCCAGATGGATGCCAGGATCTAAAACCACACCCAGACTCTGAACCTGTTGGGCTATGGGAGGGCAGACCCCCCCCCCCACCAGAGGGGGCGGCACCTCCCTCGCCCTACCCACGACCATCACCTCCATCTTATCAGGATTGCGCTTCAATCTGCTCTGCCGCATCCAATCCGCCACAGCCTCCAAACATTGGGAAAGCAATGAGACAGCAGGGCCTGGGTCGGTCGAAAATGTGAGGTACAGCTGAGTATCATCAGCATATTGGTGACATCGCACCCCAAATTCTCTCACAATCTCCCCCAGGAGCTGCATACACATATTAAACAAAAGTGGAGACAGAATCGAACCCTGCAGAACATTGCAGGTCAAAGCCCGGGAGCTTGATGTTTCAGCTCTCAGCACCACCTGCTGGCTTCTCCCCAAGAGGAATGAGTGGAACCATTCAAGGACAGTCCCGTCCAGACCCCCCAGGTCTTGCAGCTGTCTCAGCAGCAGCCCATGGTCCACGGTATCAAAAGCGGCCAAGACATCTAGCAGGATCAAGAATGTAGAGCATCCTGCATCTATCTCCCAGCGGAGATTGTCCACCAAAGCCACCATCACCGTCTCGGTACCATAGCCAGGGCAGAACCCAGACTGAAAAGGGTCAAGGAAACAGATACGGTCCAGATGCGCCTGGAGCTGCAGAGCCACTGCCCGTTCAATAACCTTCCCNCTGCAGAGCCACTGCCCGTTCAATAACCTTCCCTAAAAAGGGAAGATTAGAGACAGAACGGTAACTGGCGAGTGCGTCCACATCCAGCGAAGGCTTCTTCAACAGGGGACGCACCACAGCCTCCCTGAGACTGGGCGACAACCTCCCCTGCCAAAGGGACATGTTAACCACCCTCACCAGAACCGACCTCAATGTCTCTCTGGAGGCTTTCTCAACCAGAACGGGCACGGATCTAATTCACAACTTTTGGCTCGAACAGACCCCAAGACATCCACCGCATCAGCCAGCGTCACTTCCTGAAACTCCTCCCAGAAAGATCGACCAGACGGTGCCTCCATAACCTCACGTTCCTCACCTACTGCATCCAACCCGGTGTCTAAATTACTCTGGATCTGAGTGATCTTGTCTGCAAAGTAGATGGCAAATGCCTCACAGGGGGCTTGGGACAAGTCCCCATCCAGGTGGGAGACCGGACTGACCAGCCCCCGCACCACCCGGAACAGCTCTGCTGGACATGACTTTGAAGATGCTATGAGGGCAGCAAGGAATTCCTTCTTTGCTGTCCTCACAGCCTCAACATATAACCGCAAATGGGTCCTATGGAGAAATCGGTCAGATTCAGAGAGAGTCCGACGTCAGTGTCGCTCTAGTCTCCTGCCTACCCGCTTCATACACCGCAGCCCCTCGATAAACCAAGGGGTCCTGCAGTGACGAGGCAGAGGCAGGGGACATCTCAGAGCCACCCTCTCAATGGCCTCCCCCAGCAAAGTGTTCCAATGATGTACCAGCACATCGACAGAGTGGCCGTGGTTGCTTTCCTACCTGGATCATCTTCCTCCACTTCCTGGGAGGCATCCCAGGTCTCCGTCCACTCTGCATGCACCCCTTTTCCCCATGGCCTGGCACCCTGTGGGTTTTGTGGGTGCATGTGGAGGGCAATGTTTGACTGAGCGGGCTCCCAGGGCGCCTCCTCCCCGTGTGATGGAGCCATCCCCTCCCGCATCCTGGCTTACCTCGCCAGGGGCAATGGCCTCCCCCTGCTCCGGGGGGTCGGGCAGGAGTGTGTGTTGTGAGCGCCCTCCGCCTGCCCCTCCCGCATCCTGGCTTACCTCGCCAGGGGCAACGGCCTCCCCCTGCTCCGGGGGGGGGGTAGGGGCAGGAAGGGTGTTGTGAGCGCTCTCCGCCTGCCCCTGGCAAAAGCGGTGCCATGTAAGTGGGAGGTGATTATATCCCCATCCATGCAGAGGAACCGGTCTAGCTCCTTCTGGAACTCCACTGTCCGCATGGCATGGCTGGACTTGAGATTGTTGTCCTTGATATGTTTATATCCGGACCTCAGGTCCTTTGCCTGCTGCAAGCACTGGGTGACATCCCTATTGTACCCCTGCCGCTGCATCTCCTGGGCAATGGCTTTATAGACCGGTTTGGTCTTGTAGCTGCACACCAGGTCCTGCTGAACCTTTTCAGCCCCCCCACACACGTATGAAGTCCTATGTCTCCTGCCTTGACCAGAGCTCCCCCTTTTGGGTACCGCTTGTGGGGGGCCTACCAGCTTGGCGTCTGCCTGGTAGCTGTGGTGGCAGCAGAGCTGGTAGTCTCCTGTTGGGGGTATTGCGGAGGGGTTAGCATCTGCCCCATAGCCCCCCTGTGCTCCCTTGTGGGGCGATTCCTTCCCACTCCCCCCAGGGGGCACCTTACCTGGCTGTCACAGAGGCCCTCCTCAGCCTTCTCCCCAGTGGTGCATTGCTCCTGTGTCTGGGTGCTATCCTGGGGGTGGAGGTGGTAACCGTTAGCTGTCAGTTGCCCGCCCTGTGCTCCCTCAGGTTGTTTTCCGCTGTTGGTGTGCCCCTCCATGGGTTCTTGAGGTCCCCTTGCACATACCTCACTGTTGCTCACGCTCCCTTCCCCGTGTCTGTGGTAGTCTCAGGGGCTGCAGTCAGCACGGGTGCCGCGGTCTGTCCTCGGCCCTGTTGCGGGACGGGTTTACTGTGTTTAGTGGTCCTACCTTCTCTCTTTCCCCCCTGGCCCAAGGGGCTGGCCCCCCTTCCCCTGGGCATCCCGGGGTGCCTCTGCTTACCCTGGCCCGTCTCGCGTGAGTTGCAGCACTGACTCCCTTTGTTTTGTCGGCGGCTTTCCTTCCAGACATATTGGGAGCCAGCGCACCCATGTCCTGTTTCAGATCCCTTTTAAGGGCTCCCGGGCAGGCATCTGGCATCTACCCGGGTGGGCGTGTCTGCGTGGGGGCCCCTGCGTGGCCTCTCTAGCCATCTCACTGTGGTCTCGGCGGACCTGTTCCTGTGGGTGTGGGTATTTTGATTTTTACATGGACAAGTGGGTGTTGAACACCCATCTCCACCCACCTCCACCCACAGAGCATGCCGGCTCCTTCCTGGCTGCTCCATGGGTGTTGGTGGGTGGGTCCTAAACACGCACCCACCCACTCATGGACGTTTACATGAGCACTCTCGCACCCATCTAATGGGTGTTTATGGGTGTTCGTGGGTGGGTGATGTCTGTAAAAACGACCTATATTATCCTCTAAATTCTTAAATTCCACCAGAAATAAGTCTTTAATATTTTCAGTTGATAGCACTTGGGTATTCATATCTTCATCTGCTTTGTCTGCTTTTCTTCCCTTATTAATTTTAGGTGCCATATTAAAAAAATAATTATCTAATGTATTTGCTTCCATAAATATCAGTATGCCTCCAACAATAGGAAGCACAACCTAAAACACATATACCAAAGACCCAACTTAATAGCGTATACAAACAAAAAACAATAACCCCAATTAAATCAATTAAAATTAATTCATCAATAAATCCCCACTTCATTGTTAATAAAATATTTCAACAGCACTTATTCCATATCAATAATGGATCAGTTCCCCGAACTGATACTTCATCATAGACAAGAAAGAAAAGTAAATAAGGACAAAAAAACCCTCAATACCTCCCCCCCGGGTCCCAAAAGTTGCCCCAAGGGCCACATACAAAGGACCAAGCCCCTGTGCACACTACCACCTGTCTGTTAAAGTCCTGGAACTCGTTTGCCCCACCCACTCTCTGGTCCCCAAAGGGGGGAGAGGAGGGGAAGGCACGCCCACTGCAGTGGCCATGAGAAAACCCATTGGTCTGGCCCGAGCAGAATTTCTAAACAAAAGTCCCAACCAAAATACAAAACAAAAAAGGGAGGAGGTGAGCTGCAGCTCCCAACCCCTCTACCAACCTCCAACTCACAGGCTCCTCCTGCCACTTAGTTGAAATCCAGGAACCAGAAAATAGTCCCTGCGGCATTCTCAGGAGCCCCCCCACCCCCACTCTCTTGTTCCAGAGGGGGGGAGGCAAAGAAGACACACCGAATGCAGTGGCCCAAAAAGAGCCTATTGATCTGCCCAATCATGATTCCAAAAATCTGGATGCCATCACCAGAACTGCCAACCCAAACAGCTGCACAAATGGCCAACACCCTTTGTGCGCTGCCCTTCGGGATATCACCCAAGAGCTGGTGCCCTTTGGGACTACTCCTTGGAGAAATTCCTGTAAGTAGGGAAGCAGGTGTGGCCCCCTCCACTGTATTGGTTTCAAGCATGCACCCACATCACTGGGGTATTTTTAAGAGACTCTAGTGTTCAGGTTCCCAAGCTGTGGTCTAGGAGCCACTGGGGTTCTGCAAGGCTGTGGGAAATGGCCTATGGAACTAGCCACAGCTCCAGAAAAGCAGGCTTTCATCCCTGCTTATACCAGCACTGCATCCACATCTTCGAGAAGAAGGGGCCAGAGGATGTCTGGAATGCACATGTACTGGTTGGGAGGATTTCATGCTCTACATCATGGGGTGTTTTTAAACTAGTGCCACAGGAGGAAGTGGGGGTCTGTGGCGGCTGAGTGGCGTGGTTGTGAGGTATCCATGCACACAACGTGCCTAGGGAGAACTTCAGTTGAGCAGCTCCCAGTATGGCTGCCCAGCCCCTTCCACAGGACACTCCTGAGTTTTCAGGAGTGCTCCATGTGTGGTCATGAGTGGCCACTGCGTGGGTCACAGGAGTGCACCTCCGCATGCACCCCACTATCACACAAGCAGTTGGACGCGTGGATGGCCAAGTGCAGATGAATCTTGTTTAAAACCACCCGTGGCTTCAGTGCTGATGGGGACCCACACCATCCATCCTCTGCAGCGGCAACCAGTCTTCAATGAGCATGTGCTGTGGTGCACCCATTTCCTGTAGGCTCAGGGTGGTCTGTGAGAAATTTTGTGGGTTGGCTGTGGTTCATGTACCTAAGGATCACAGTCTCCAATAAGTGTCACTTGCAGTTGACCAGCCGATTGATTCTATAGCTGCCCTTGCTTTAAGCACTTTCTCCTGTTAACCTTGTGCAAGTCTCCTCTACCGGCATTTCTATGTAGGAGGCTCAAGTTGAAGTGCTGGTCTCTCCCTCCCCTGCATTTATAAGGACAAGGAACACAATAAAGACAGTATTAGCCAGCCCTGACTGGGGATAGAGAGGAAGCTGTCAGGAAGATCCTGGAGTTTCTGAGGTGATGGCTCAGTCTGCAGTGCCACTAATTCTCCTTGCCCCTAGCCCAGTCCCTCCTTGCTCCAGCCTTGCCACACCCCACCTCTTAGTTGCCCCAGTCCTTGCCACACCTCCTAGTTTCCTGGTTGGCTGCCAGCCATCAGGCAATCCTGCCATGTCACAAATTGGGATCACCTGACCTGTTTCCTTCTGCTCACCTTTTTCTGACTTGTTCCATCGACTCGACCTTGAAGTGTTCCATTTGCCACAGCCTGCTCTAACTCTGCCCATGTCCTCGACCTCTTACAGAAGCTACTTAATAACAGTGGTCACTCCTGCTCTATGTGTTCATTCTGTCCTGTTAAAGTTGAGAGGAAAATGGCAGTGAAAACAGGTTGGAGAGAGCTTCTTAGTCTTATGCAGAGGACACTGACCCACAAAGGAATTTTTAAAACTCCACATTTGCCAGTGACAGTCCTTAGCACTCAGCTTTCACCACAGCTACCCTACCTGTCATATCCATAGCAAAGGGCTGCCGGGGGGATGGGGGGTGGAAGTTTTATCATAAGAAGAAGAAAAACAAAAATTCCAAGCCAAGAGATGTTATGCCACTGGACAAGGGAGCGTGCAAATTCTAGAGAGGTGCGTTTGTGTCCAGAAATGCTGGGCAGGCCCCTGGAATTCTGCAAAACTGACAGGGCAGACAAGAGTACACTGATACTGAAATCTGAGTAATTCTCACAAACCAGACTGGCTCGGCAGAGATACAAGAGTTACCGAAGAGATGCAACAAGAAGTGGTTAGTCATTTGGAGAAACTTTGTCCTTTGAGTCAGTAGAGAGGACAAGACTATGCATTGGGTGGGGGGGGGGGGAGCTTTATGACTATCAGCAAGGTCTTGACCACTTGAGACCATTACAGAGTCCAGAGCACATCTTGTAAGAAGTGGAGGATTGAGCCCAGGCACCTCAGGTAATTATCCTTTGCTTGGCTACACAACAATATCAAGTGGATCTTAGGGAAGGGATTTTCAAAGGTGCTTAAGGGAATTAGGCACCCAACTCTCCACTTCAACAGGAATGGGCTGCCTAACTCCCTCAGACCTTTGAAAATCCCATCCTGCATTCTTTTCCTTTCCAAAATGGCAGTGGTGTGTTCCTGTGCACTGTTAGCAATTCCAAGTGTGTGACAACTGCAATCTTGGTTGATGCAATAGTGACTGAAATGGAGACCTGGAGAACTAAAAGCAGTTTGAACTAAAGAGCCAGGCTGCATAGTTTGGCTGTAACAGCCTCACTCATCCTCTGTGGAAGCCATGTACCTCATGGCTTCCACGTACATGGCTTCCATGTACCTCATGAGCCTCCCTCATCCTCTGGGGAAGCCATGTACCTCATGGCTTCCACGTACATGGCTTCCATGTACCTCATAAGCCTCCCTCATCCTCTGGGGAAGCCATGTACCATCCTCTGCATGGTACATGTCCTCCTCTGTGCTAAGCAGCAAGAGTAATTGGCACTATTTTAAATGAGTGGTTGGGTGGAAAGGTTTTGTTGGCAGCATTTAAACTGAACTATTCAGATCCAGTACTTTAATTTGGTGTCTTTATATTTATAGTACATACTTAAGAGCCTCAGCATCAGAAAATAAAGAGAAATACACATCTCATGCCCTTGGCGGTGATGACAAATGTTATTTCTCCTGCCTGGAAAGGAGAGAAATCCCTATCCAGAATAGTGCAGGCTCTACTACCAGGTAGGCAGGCCTGGCCTTAGAATTTGTAGGGCCAAGGGTGAAGATAAAATACAGGGCTCCTGGTGACACCTCCTTCCCCCATGCCTCCACACACACCCCCGTGGCATCCTCCATAGGGCCCTAGAGGTAGTTGTGTTGGGGCCCCACTGGGAGGGAGTGGGGGCCCTGCATCCTGTCCTGGTGAAAACAGGGGTCACTGTGGGGCCCCTGGAAGTAGAGCAAATAGTGGGGCCTTGGCCTGTTGTCCCAGGTTGCTCTGTGGTAAGGCCGACCCTGCATGTAGCTCCCCATGTGTTGGGAATTGACAACAGAGTGTAAGAGATACTGGTGTAAGATACAAGCCCGCAGGACTTCAGAAGGGGCTCATGAATAAACAATAAACAACAACATATGTGGAACATACAGAAAAGTGATACAGGGAACTCTGGCCCCTGAGGGGGTTGTTCTGTTTGGTTTAGCATCAAAAATTAATTATGATAACATTTTCCTTTTTGTAATACATGAACCAGTGTGCACCCATCATTTCCAACATGACCTTTCCACACAGGGCCCCAACTTCCCTGGAAGTGATTCATTGGGATTCTCTATGGTGGAACTGGAACGACTGTAGATATTTATAGCTAATATTCGCATTCCTTGGTTTGTTGCTAAAAACACTGTCTGCAAAGTGCACACCCATACAAATCTCCTATTGACTCACTGCTACTGGGCTAACATAGAGATAGACAGGTGCCTTGAGGCTTATTAACTCACTTGGCTTGCCAAAATACCCATTTGTTCAAATTTTGGGGGTGTATTTTGGGGGCCCACATCTGCAAATCTGGATCATAATATCTCAAAACATTTGTGTGCTATTACATATACCAAGACAAGTGACACTGTGGGTGCAATTAATAGGGGTGGGCATACCGGTAAATC
>QEPC01010776.1:431087-445472 GCA_003113815.1 Sphenodon punctatus
GGCACTCCATGAAACTAGCTGCCAGCAGATTTAAAACAAATAAAAGGAAGTACTTTTTCACTCAATGCATAATTAACTTATGGAATTTGTTACCAGAGGACATTATCAAGGTTAGTAGTATAGCTGGGTTTCAAAAAGGAATGTCGGAGGACAGGATGCTGGGCTTGATGGACCATTGGTCTTACTCAGTATGGCACTACCTATGTTCTTATGTTCTCCTGTGTTTGCTTGAGTTTAAACGTGAAATAGTGCACATCGTTCCATCGGTATGCCCAGAAAATGGCAAACACCAACATCCATCATTACAAGAAGAAATATTTACACCCCAATGAGCTGGCTCTTTGTAAACCTCTCCTCATACAATTAGCTCTTATGCAAACAGTCTCACAGGCTTTCATGGGACTTCTCATGTCGTGAACTGAAACTAATAGCTAATTTCGTATGATTTGCATACCTGGATGGCCAAATAAATATCCATGACTGAAACTAAATTCTATATTTGTTTGTTCAGGTATGCTGGTTCAGATACGTAATGTGTTTTGGTATTTTCCTTCAAGTACTTCCTCCTTTCATGCTGCTGCTTAGCATTATTGGACCCCTAATGTGCAGTAGCACTGCTGTCCAAAAGTATGGTGTGCAATAGCCCTACTGGTGACTCTATGGGTGCTGCTGCTCCTGGGAAACTGAATGCCCCCCAACCCGGGTCACCGCATCCTACTACTACCATCAGGCCTCTCCTAGGAGGCCCTTTTCACATGGGCAGTAGGGGTTGGGGGGATGGGTGTGTGCCAGCAACGGGTGGAGGTGGGTGTGTGGTCATTCCCACGGGTGCACACCCATCTTCACCTTGACCCATCTCCACACACGGAGCAACCAGCATTGGCACCCGTTGCTCTGTGTGTGGGTGCTGGGTGGAGGTGGGTGGAGCATGGGAGCATGCACGCACCCCCACTCACCTCCCGTGGTGTTCCCACAGGCACCCACCCATCCCCCTGCACCCACCGTGGCCCAACCGCACATGTGTACTGGGGGAGGGGGGCACCCATGTGAAAACAGCCGAAGTTGTTCCCAGGAGAGGTGATAGGGGAGGGCAGAGACCAACAAATGTAGTGTTGGCTGCCAAAGAGAACCCCATCTTTAGCCTCCTGCCTTTTAAAAACTGGCTGCCCTGCCTAGGATGGTGTGTGTGTGTGCAACCGAGGGGCCTCTTTTGGTGTTGCCCTTTGATGGGGACTCTGCGAAATAGCTGAATGTGTGTTTTAATTAAAGTTGGGACTTGGGGAATTGTAGGGCTGGAGGGATTTTGATATGGCCAAGACCTCCTGGTGGGGGGTGGGGGGTACAGGCTTGGGGGTGGGGACCTGAGTGAGAGACAGGGGAGTGGACAGGGATTTTTATAGAGGGTGTCACTTTATTTGTACTGTGTAAGTTATTTGTATTGTACTGTTGTGTTTTAATGTACTGAGTCCTTTGGGAGAAAGGTGGAATAGAAATTTTAAATAAAATAATAAATAATAATAATAGGAGTCCCAGCCAGCTTGCACTGCTCCCTGCTTTGAGCCTCCAAGGACGCCCAGGGACCCCCCTCTAATCCTGCCTAGAGCCCCAGAACTGCCCCATGGACTGGGGGAATCACCGCGCAGCCACCCCACCGATTGGGGGAGGAGACCTTCAGGTGTGCGAGGGGTGGGGCTACATCCCCAGGACTATTGAAATTGACAGCGGCGCCCAGCAGCGCCGAGCCCCAGCCAGCTTGCTCTGCTCCCTGCTTTGGGCCTCCAAGGACATCCAGGGATCCCCCTCTAATCCCGCCCGGAGCCCCGGAACTGCCCCATGGACTGAGGGAATCACCACGCAGCCACTCCACTGATTGGGGGAGGAGACCTTCAGGTGTGCAAGGGGTGGGGCTACATCCCCAGGACTATTGAAATTGACAGCGGTGCCCGGCAGTGCCGGAGGTGCGCATCAGGGCAGCGCGCCTAAGGGCTGCGCGTGCAAGGGCGCGCCCTTGTGCGTGCAGTCTTAGGCGCAAGCTGGGTGCAGGGCTCCTTCTAGTCGGCTTTGACTATCATTTGTACCCAGGAATTTGGGGAGATTAGGCTGGGGGCTGCCCCTGAGGTTGACTGGCCTTACTTTTTTGATTGTCCAGTGGTAGGGTCAGCATTTTGGGAAGGCTTGTTTTCTTATAGCATGGATTTGCAGTCTTTTTTTTGTGATCTGATTGGCAGCCTTGTATTTATTAGCAAAATTGCATTATGACTAAAAAGAAAGGGAAACAGGATGGTTACAAGGGCACGGGGTAGGCAATTAAAGCTGGATGATTTTTTGCCAAATGGGCAAACTATTCATCTTCCTGAGGAAGAGGGGCAAGCTTCAGTTCTTTCTGACCCTGAGGTGGGAGATTTGGAAGCAGTGGGGGAAACACCCAATGGATTGGTTGGGTCCCTGTCACTTTCTTCCCCACATGAGGGTGTCAGTGTGCCCCTTGCTCCCCTTGAGGAGAGGAGACCCTTGGGACTTATATCTGGGCAGTCGATGGATTTGACCCTATGCCCAGCTTCAAGTTATTTATTCCCAAATGCGTGCCACAGTAGACTTAGTTACCACACTATATAAGGATGTGTGTAGGGATAAAGGTGATAATCTGGTCAACACAGTATCCATTGCTTGCCAGACAACACCCGGCTCAGGATTGTTTACTCCTAGCTCTCCGCCTAGGACATCCCCTTGTGCTATCATGTCTAAATCGATTGATAGGGGTAGGCTCCAGTTGGTTCTTGAGGCTTTAGTTTTTAAGGTTGTACCCCTATTGTTTGGAGTGCCTCCACAATGGAATTCCAGACACAGGATTACAGCCTATTTAACAGATTTGCTGGGCTATTTTGTCCCCTTCCATTATGTTCGTCGCTTTTACCATTTACCTTCAGCGTTCGGTGCACAGCGTCTTGTAGTGTATTTCTCTTCATCTCGCTTTGCAGACAGTATTCGAGTGCATGTTCATTATTTATCCTCATGGGGAATTAATATAAGTAGGCTGTATGAAAGGGCTAATATTACTCTGCTTATAGTCCCACGTCAGCAGACTAGTCATTCCCTGGTAGGGTTAGTTAACTTATTACTCCGCTTATAGTCCCACGTCAGCGGACTAATCATTCCCCGGTAGGGTTAGTTATGTCTCTAACCCCAATATGATCCAACTACCCAGAAGCAGCCCAGTTACCACTACAGAAATCCCAGTTCATATTAGACCTCAAAATTCAGTGGAACCAAGATTAAATCCCGATTATCCCAAGTGGGATATTCAATCAGGAACTGTCGTTGTGGCAGATCTATCCTTGGGAGAACAGATAGCTCCAGTAGTTCCATCAATGTCTGTCTCTAAAGTCCAAACGGGGCTTTTGAGATCAGCATAGGTAATGGCCCATTGTTGACAGAGGTTCACTCTGTCAACTCTGTTGAGTTCAGTACTGGAGCCTTATCTAGATCTGATCAGTTGTTGAAGACTCAGTGTCCTATTGTAATTAATCCTGCAATGAGCAATTATATTCCTTCTGCTCATTTTGGATCTTCTAGTAGGAGATCATCTATATTGGATGAACTTGTGGCTGTACTGTGTGCAGGGCTGCTATAATGACCCCTGGTGGGTCTGTTTAGTTATGGTGCCTGTCCTATAGAGCTTTAGGGTTGGAGCCATTGGTGCTTTGGGAGGTTATGTTTTTCAGATAATTACGGCCACCTAGGGATTTATTTTGGTATGCTTATTTATTGTGGGATAAAGTACCTTTTCCCTGTGTAGGTTGCACGGAATGGGTATGGTGGTATTGGTGTAAGTGGCGGCAGAGACAGTTATGTCCTGGGTATTAGTATTGGGTTAAATTAAGTAAGGGGTAGTTTGATGAACTCCCTTGTACGTAAGAAAGGGGGGGCAGGGGATAGGGGAGGGGTTATTTAAGGGGAAGTAGATGTACTGCCGGGTAGTGTTGGTTTGTTCCTTATGACCATAATATGGTTGATTTTTAATAGTCCTATTGTTTCTGGTGGGTGAAAATTATAGTATTATTTAATAATAGTCCTGGTTACAGATTTGATATCCAGTATAATACAGAAGCTGCCTTTTAGTCTTTTAGGATTATGATTATTTAGGGTATTGTAGATTAAGGTTAAAGGATTCCTAAGAAGCCCCCAATTAGGATTAACTTCCCTGTTTTCGTATCCGGAAGACTTCACTCTATTGGATATTTTTATTTTTCCTAAATTAGGTTGATTCCCTTGTGGGACGTATTATGCTTATGCGGTTGCAACCTAGGAAGTAGTGGCTTATTATTATTATTGGGTTCTATTTCCTGGGTGGAGGGAAATGGATCCTACGATTTTATGATCCTAATATGGCTAGAATTGATTGTATTTATTTTATTTTAAGTATTGCTTGTATTTCATGATTTTGTTTGTTTGTCATGTATATGTGTTTTTTGCTAAGCAATGGCCTCAGGTTACGCTCCAAGGAAGAACATTCCACAACTACCCTAGGCCACCTATTCTGTTGCTCAAGTGTTCTTAATTATGGTTAGGAAGTTTTTTCTAATGTAGTATTTATTTAACCATTATTTAACAGTATACTGCTGCAGTTTAATCTTCCTCTCTCTTGTCCTATCTTCTGTGGCAGTGAAGTAGGGCTACATCTTTTTAGGGGCAGCCGGTTGTGGCATACCTTCCTGAGCTGAGCATTGGCTCTGAAAGTGGAGGAAATATGGAAGTTCTTCACACTGCCCCTCGAACGTTCGCCAGTTTTCATCTGAAATAACCACCCTGGGAAAGACAGGTGACTGCAATGTCTGTGCCCACCAGACCGTGACCTCCCTCCTGGGAAAGCTATCCAAGATCTGGTGGGGCCATTGTTCTGTGCAGACCTATTCATTAGGAACCAGATTGGGAACAATGAATCCCACCAAATAGTAATCAGACAGGGACAATCATTCTAATTGCTACTGCCATCTTCTGGATTCAAACTGGCTCCTTGCTAGTGAGTGGCTCCATGGCACATTAGCATTGCAATCCTCCCACCCATTCAACCATCAGCAATGGTGTGGGAGGGTCAGAGCTGTCAGTTAGCACTAACCTGGAACAGGGAGGACTATCACCGTCCCTTTAAGAAGTCAGGCCATTTTAGACCAAACAAAGCTGAAAGACTACTGGACTAATCACACACCTGGCTAAAAAGGGTTTGTGAGTTCATGGGGCTAGTGGCAGTTGGTGAAAAGAAGGAGCTGGACTACAGAGAGAGGTGGAGGAAAAAGCCTTCATTGGGAGCTCCAACCCAGATGGGACAGAGACGGAAGCCTGCCAAACAACCCGGAAGGAATCCAGAGCCTGGGAACCACTAGAGACTGTGTGAAAGCCTCCAAGGACGCAGGTGGGATTCACTTTGATTAGATCTAGAAGGGTTTGTGTTTAGGTTTATGTTTGTTTGGGGATCCATATACAGTGGAAGAAGCCCCACTCAGGAGGATTTGGGCTGGCTACAGGGCAGGAAGCAAGCCAGACTTTCAAAACCCCTATGGCTTCCCAGGTGAGAGGACTGCTCTAAGGCCATTTTTACATGGACGCCCACTGCCCCCGCTGGGTGTGTGGTGGTTGTGGGTCAACGTAAATGCCGTAGCGGAGGGTGGGGGAATGAGTGTTTGTCTGTGTGAACAGCACAAGCAGTGTGTGTGTGGGGGGTTGCATGCACACTCCCGCGCAACACCCCCCTCCACTCATCTCCACCATCATCACACCCACCGCTGCCCGTATAAAAAGGGCCTAAGAGACAATTGCCCTTTTTACACGGACAGGGGTAGGTGGGGGATGGGTGTTTTGGCATGGTGTGTGTAGGTGTGTGTGTGTCCCTTTACACGGACACACACCTATTTCCACCCGTGGGGCCTCCTCCGGTTTTCCAGAGGGTTCCATGGGTGGAGGTGGGTGTGTGATGGATGGAGGTGGGTGTTGCGTGGGAGCACGTACGTACCCCCACCCATCCTGCTCGGTGTTCACACGGACGAATACCGAGCGAACACTCATCACCCCACCCACCGCCGGCCGTTTACACAGACACACACACCCCGCACACCCGCCCGAACACCGACCAGGGGGGCCCATCCATGTAAAAATGGCCAATGGCTTGGGAGAGATTCTGGTGTGGCAGCAGCAGGAGGTCCCCCCACCCTTAGGCTTACACCCTCCTCAGAGGAGGAGAGGTGCGCTGCCACAAATGACTTATTCACCACCTTGCAGTTACCCTCCCAGCCTCTTTTTGGCCTGATGTGGCTGGATCTGGCCCCAAGTCCTAAGGTGGGTGCAAGAAATTGAGTAAGAATTCATTGAAGATAATAGTAATTTCTGATTTACACCAGCACAACAGAGAAAAACCTGTGCCCTTGTTGAGAAGATATAACTCCCAGAACAGTTGTTTGCTTCAGTATAGTACTCCCCCTATCTCTTTTTAAGAGATTCCCCCATCTCTTTTTAAGAATGACTCATCTAAGCACAAGAATTGTCAGGCAATGGAACAAATTACCAAGCAACGCTGTGGAGTCCCCATCACTGGAAATTTTGAAAGCTAAGTTAAATCAATATCTGTCAGGGGTGGCTAAGGTACAACTGGTTCTGCTTCGAGAAAGAGGGATGGACTAAACGACTTTAAAGGTCACCTATAGCTTTACAATTCTATGATTTTCACACACAATTCTATGATTTTCTTTGGTTTCCCAAGCAAAGTTGCTGCGATTCACTCACGCTCCAGAGCATTCAGTCAACCCGGGTCTGCTAAGAGCTGATTCTAGTGAAACTAACATGATATGATTTCCAGAGACACCTGATGTGAAACCAGCCCATCCTACAAAACTGCTGCTCTTGCACTCACAAGTTGTTCTCCACACAGATATGAGTAGCTCTCAGCAGCACTGTTGGAATACAAGGAGAGGGCTGCTTCATAGTTTGCAGGAGATGGAGAAGCGCGTGACACCTGCCTCCTCCCCTTTACAGGTAGAAAGGCCCTGGGGTGGGGCCCTTGGGCTCCAGCTGAAGGGTGACACCTAAGGGTGTTGGCTGTCGTCGGGGCCGTCAAGCGGGGCAGTAGCAGATGCGGCCTCTCCATGTGAAGGGGGTAGAGGCAAGACCCCAGATCGGCAGAGAGGAATTCGAGGGGGACCTTCAGAGCCCTACACCTAGGGGCCCCGCTGCGCTCTCCGGGCTGCCCCCACATTTGGACTTCTCCTTCTCCCTCCTGCCATGGGGGAGGGGGTGGGGCTTGGATCCATACTCTTTGGAAGCTGCCTCCGTCGGGCCAGCTTAAAATATTACTGTTGTCAGGGCTGTAGGCCCGTGCATTTGTAGCAGAGCCTCTTGGAGATGTGACTTGTGGAGTGAAATATGTGGGACTGGGATAGGGAGGGTGGAGGTCCCGAGGGCAGCCCCAGGTGTGAGGTGGGTACAGCACGAGGGAAGGGGCTGCCTGGTGAGAGCAGGCAGCAGGGAATGGGTTGGGGTGGGGATTGGGGTTTGGGATGGGAGGGGGGGTTGGGTTTGTATATTTTCCTTCAAGTGGACTGCTATTGGGTTGATGTTTGATATATGTTTAGATTATGTATTGTATTATTATATTATGTACTGGTTATGACGTATTTGTATTTATATTGTATTTCATTTGTGCATGTAAGCCGCTACGAGACACCTGTGGTGCAGTCTGCGGGGTACAAAATTAAAATGAAATGAAATATTATTTATTTATTATTTTATTTTCTAGATTTCTATACCGCCCCATCCTGCCATGCAGCTCGGGGCGGTTAACAACAATAAAAACAGTATAAAAACATTTAAAACAAATATAAAATATATCAATAAAACAGGGCGTGGTACAATCATAAATAAATATATAAGGTGGGGGATTAAAAATCACCCCCCCCCCCCCCCCAAAGGCCTGGGCAAACAGCCAGGTCTTACAGTTCCGCCGAAATATCAAAAGGCTTGGGGCCAGGCGAGCTTCCTCCGGAAGGGAGTTCCACAGCCGCGGCCCTACCACCGAGAATGCCCGCTCCATCGTGGCCCCCCGCTTAACACGGGGGACCTCCAGGAGGGCACCCCCGGCAGACCGCAGGAGTCGTTCCGGGGCGCGAAGGGCGAGGCGGTCCCTAAGGTAAGAGGGGCCAAGGCCGTATAGGGCTTTATAGATCATTACTAGGACCTTGAACTTGGCCCGGCACACTATCGGCAGCCAGTGCAGCGCTCGGAGCACCGGTGTAATGTGCTCCCGGCGACCCGTCCCCGTAAGAAGACGGGCCGCCGCATTCTGCACCAGCTGCAGCCTCCGGGCCAAGAACAAGGGAAGCCCCACGTAGAGCGCGTTACAGTAGTCGAGCCGCGAGGTGACGAAGGCATGGATGAGGGAGGCCAGGTCCGGGCCAGAGACATACGGACGCAGCCTACGCACCAGATAAAGCTGGCGGAAGGCAGCCTTAGCGACTGCCTCCACCTGCCGCTCCAGCCGCAGGTCTGCGTCCAGTATGACCCCCAAATGAAAAAAAATAAAATTATATTGTAAACTCTTTGGGCCAGGAAGTGTCTTTTTGCTATATGTTTACGCACTGAGCCAAATGCAACTGGAGCACAGTGGCACTGCTGCAATAAATAGAACAAATACAAGCAAAGGGGATTCACAGAGCAGTTTTTAATTTTATCTAAAGTGAAACTTGGTCAGGAATCTGGAACTAAAACCTTATCTTACTCCAGCGGAAAGCACCTTCAACTCTCTGACCACAGGGGATCAAAATTTCAGTTTCTATATTTTATGGACAAATAACGTTGCATGTCTTTAGATGGACGCAGGAGTGCTCATCCCCCGGAACAAGTCCCAGGTTGCACCCCCACGGCTGCCCACTTGCAGCAGTGCCATTGGATTGTGCAAGCAAGGGTATTTTTGCTTCCTTTAAAGGACTGCTTTCACTTTTATGGGGTTTCCCCCATTGACAATGAGCTACCAGTTTAGCCACCCAATGTCCATTTTGTCTCTGTAGCTGGTACATAGAATCTTACATTAGTACCTTTTTGCTTTAAGTTGTTTTGTCTGTTTTAACATTTTAGGTTGGTTGGGATGGGGGGGAGGGGGTGCGCTGTGGGCAGGGGTAGGGTTGGGGGGGTAAGGGTTTTGTTCTAACTCTCTTGGGAGTTGGGGGAGGGGGTTGTGGGGAGGGGCAATCAGGGATGGAAGGGAGTGCCCTGGACATTGGGTGGCTAAACTGGTAGTTCATTGTCAATGGGGGGAAACCCCATAAAAGTGAAAGCAATCATTTAAAGGAAGCAAAAATACCCTTGCTTGCACAATGTAGTTACCTGGTGAAATCCAATGGCCCAGGCTTCCTGTCTTCTATGACCCCAGCGCCACCTCTGGTAAGGTGAGGAGGGTCAGCATGGGGGACAGTGGTTTCCATGGAACCTGGTGTCCTGCAGGACGCGGCATTTTCCATCCACACATTCCAGCATGGAGTATGGCTACGGGTGTTGTGCTTTTGGGACTGCCTGCTGCTTTCCAATAATTATAGCTTGGGGCAAGCCTGCACTATAGTTAAGATAGAAAGAGGGATCTATCCAAGTGCCAAAATTTAAACAGCAAGAACTTCTAACCTTTTAAATACTGCATTTTGAAATTGGTGTATGAAATGTGTGGCAATACTATTACATTTATGGAAAGTTATGTGTGTTTTGGTGAGGGGGTCCCTGAATTGTAGAACCTCAAACACAGTGGCTTTTAATGGTCTGGACAGAGGCTGCTTTTAGATGTGCGCCGCGCATGAAATCACGTTGCGTGTAGCAATCCCACAGGTGGGACTTAGACGCAACATCTCGCGTGTTATAGCTGGCCACGCATTCTTTTAAAACCATGAACTAAGTCTAAATACCGAGGTATTTAGTTTGCGGTTTTAAAAGAATGCGCGACCGACTCTAATGCGCGAGATGTCGCGTCTAAAGCCCGCCGGCAGGGTTTTTACACGTGGCGTGGTTTCACGCTGCGTATGCACCGCACACCTCTAAAAGCAGCCAGAGTCGCAAGGTATTATTACTGAGTTTTAATTTTTATTAATTACTTGCAGAAAATTTTCATAAATTAGAGAGGATTACAAAGGAAATCTCAAAAAAGATTTATTTATTTATACAGTGCCAGTATAATGAAAGAGAAGGGAAGGAAGATGAGGAAGAGAAGGGAACAAAGGCAGAGACAAGTTGCAAAAACATTATAATCAATACAAAAAACACCTAAGCGTTCACACAACCCTCCCTGAATCCTCCCAATACCATCTCCCCATTTCCCCAAACCCAACCCCCGATAGCCCAACCCTAAAACCAACCTAATCCCCTATACCCACCTGCCAAATACTTTTTCAAACAAAAAGGTATTTATATGAAACTAAATTTTCATAAATTAGAGAGGATTACAAAGGAAATCTCAAAAAGGGCAGACTTAAGGTGGTGTGTGAAGTGTATCCTAACCATAACTTTTATTTTCCCAGCTTTGTATTTATTTATTTTATTTATTTATTTATTGCAGTGCCAGTAATGTACCTGAGGATGTACATTCATTAGAGACAGGTCACTACTCCAAGAGGCTTACAGTCTAGGAAAGACAAGAGAGGGGAGATGAGGGAGAGGATTGGGGAACAAAGCCTAACAGATGGGGTGTGTCTGTTAGACTAACCAGAGGTGATGTAAGACCTTTTTGTTTGAAAAGATATTTGGCAGGTGGGGATAGGGGATTGGTTTGGTTTGGGGATTGGGCTATTGGGGGTTAGGTTTGGGAAAATTGGGAGATGGTATTGGGAGGATTCTGGGAGGGTTGTGTGGACGCTTAGGTGTTTTTTTGTATTGATTTTAATGTTTTTAAACTTGTCTCTGCCTTTGTTTCCCTCTCCTCTCCTTCATCTCTCCTCCCTTGTCTTTCATTATATTGGCACTGTATAAATAAATTAAATAATACAGGCTGGGAAACAGTGGTGGCTGGTGGTTTGTGAGGCTGGTGGGGCAGTGGGCAGGTTGAACCTCCTGCCGGCGGTGAAGGGCAGGCCATGGGACAGAGTCGGGCCTAGGGGCGGAGCTGGGCCAACAGTAGGCAGAGCCTGGCCAGCGATTAGGCCAGTGGCATAACTTAACCACCCAGCAGCAAGGAGTTCCCAAGGTTACCATTGGATGGACATTACATTAGTTAATGCTGGGAACTCCTTGCTGCTGCGTGAAGCACTGCCACTGGGGGATAGAGAGACCTCTTACTGGGGTCCCATCCACTCTCGCTTTCCCACCGGGTCCAAATTAACCATAGCAGGTTAAAAAAATAGATCACATTGCCAACGCCTACCTTTAGCCTGAACCCTCAAATCCTTGATTTTCATGCCCTCTTTGGCCACCTGCAGTCTTCCCAAGGTGTAGGCTTTGAGACAAGCCTTCCTTCTGGCTTGGAGAACTGGGAGGACTGAGTTAGCTCCCTGTCTTGCGGCAAGCTGAATCAGAAGAGAATGAAAGGGAAGAGAAGGACAGGACAGAGGAGAAGTAGGAGGGAAAGAGGTTGGTTTTGGTGCACGAGAAGAGGAAGAGATGGGTTCAGTGGGGGTCAGGGGAAAGGGGTCTCCTTGTTGTCTACAGCCTTCTCTTCTGCCATGCTCCTACTTACTTTCTCCTCTGTTCACAACTTTCTCCTACACTGTACAGAGTACCTACACTGTATCCATGTGCCTGTCCAAACAAACAGACCTTTTAAAAAAGTTTGGCCAGTTTCAGGCCTGTATAGCCACCAAATGCACCCCATCCAAACCAGCATCCCTAGTACCTACACTGTATCTCCAGCAGCCAAATGCCTGTCCAAACACACAGGCCCTTTTAAAAAACATTTGGCCAGTTGCAGGCCTGCATTGTCACCAAACCAGCCCCATCCAGACCAGCATGCCTAGTACCTACACTGTATCCTTGGCAGCCAAATGCCTGTTCAAACACACAGGCCCTTCTTTAAAAGTTTGGCCAGTTTCAGGCCTGTATAGCAACCAAACGCGCCCCATCCAGACCAACATCCCTAGTACCTCAGTATCCCAGCATCCCTATGGCCCTCCCCCCCATTCCCCAGTGTCTCTCCATCCACCCCTCCCCCAACACCATTCCCCAGTGTCTCCACATCCACCCCAGTCCCATTCCCGTGTCTCCCCCATTCCCCAGTATCTCCCAGTCCACCCCTCGCCCCCATTCCCCAATGTCTCCCCATCCACCCCCTCGCCCCCATTCCTCAGTGTGCCTCCCCAAGTCCCCCCACTCTTCCCCAGTGTCTCACATCCCCCCGGCAATTTAGTACTCACCACCGCACCACACAGTCAGGCTGGCCGCTGGCAGCAGGAATCAGGATGCACCGCTGGGGGGTCCGGGGTGGTGTCCATCCAGCAAGCAACCCTCTGTGTGAGCCAAACACAAACGGTCTCCTCCAAGTTGCAACCACGCACTCGAACACTCCACAAAATGGCGCCAAGAGTGCAGCTCAGCAGAAGAGCAAAACAGCCCATGCCCTCACTGAGCAAGCATGCGCACCACTACCACAAAACCTCTCCCCCAATCTTCTTTTCAAGCTGGCACAGCCGCACATCTTACCTGGGAGCCTACAATTGGTGCCCTAAAACTGAGCCCATAGGGCTCTATGAAAGCCTGTCCCCCAATGGAAAGTATGAGATATTTCTCATACAGTGCATTTGGATGGTTCCCCCAGCCGCCTAAAGTGTGTTGTTTCTTTTTTGTCCCTTATGGGACTCTGGCTCTCCTCCTCCTGCCTCCTCACTCCAGCCAGGCCCCACCCCCAGCTGTATCCAAGCTGGGCTGGGCAGCCAACTCCAGAGCTGCCCCATCAACTCACGCATGAGCAAAGTCTTATCAAGACTCGTGCATGCGTAGTGTTCCATTGCGTCCCCCTTTGGAAGTTTCAATTGGCTGCTACTGCTGGGGCCCAACAACAGTTCTGTGACCTGCGGTGGGTTGGAAAGGAAATCGGAGATCATCGGATGGGCGACGGGCTGCCAGGCATGAGGTAAATTGAAATTGACAGACTAGAGAGCGTCAGGAGAGGCAGGGTGCTCATCACGCCTGCTGGGAAATGAAAAGTTAAGGTTAGGATACACACCACACACCACCTTAAGTCTACCCTTTGAGTTTTTCTTTGTAATGCTCTCTAATTTATGAAAATTTACTACAAGTAATTAATAAAAACTCAATAATAATACCTTAAGACTCTGTCAAAATCATTTAAAGCCACTATGTTTGCCACGTCTGACACCTGGGATTTCATGGGCAATGAAATGACACCCAAGTTCTTTACCTGGCCCATTACCTCCACCCAGACCCCATCCGCATTCAGGGGCCTGAGGGAGGCAAGGGCATTCTCATATTGGCTGCCCCTTCCCACCAACATCACCTCAGTCTTCCCCGGATTGAGCACGAGGTAGATTCGATGCATCCAGGTGGCTATATCATTCAAGCATTCCTCCAAGGCAGAGGCCGAGTTGCCAGGGCCCTGGCTCATAGGGAAAGAGATATACAGTTGAGTATCATCAGCATACTGATGGTACTCAATCCCATGCTTAATCATGAAATCCGCAAAGGGCTGCATGTATACGTTGAACAACATGGGTGAAAAAATAGAACCTTGAGGAATGCCACAATTCAGGCTCCTCGGGGATGACGCATATTCATCCATCACCACCAACTGGCTCCTCCCTTCCAGGTATGACTGAAACCACCAACGGGCATCTCCCGGCACACCAGCGACGTCCCTTAGCTGCCGAAGCAGCAACCCATGGTCAATCGTATCAAAAGATTGGAGACCAGGCGATAATTGGCAAGCACTCCAATGTCAAGAGATGGTTTCTTGAGGAGGGGGTGAACGTCAGGGGCGGATTGGGAAATCAAAGTGGCCCGGGAAAATATAGTCTTAGTGGCCCAGAAATGGGCCAAGGAGGCGTGGCTTAGGGGGGGCGTGGCTTGGGGCGGGCAGAGTGCACCAGATTTGGGGCCTAGCAGAGCTGAGTCCCCAGACTCAGTCCTCAGCAGCCTGGCAGGGGTGAGTGGGAGGTTATGGGGGGCTGGCAGGGGGAAAACTGCCACTGGTGGGGGTACTGGCCTTCATTTCAGTGCTCTGGCTCCCCAAATCACTCAGTTTTAGTGCTCAGTGGCCCCCAACCCAAAATCACTCTGTCCCTTGCTATGCATCCTACAGTAAGACTTCTTCATTCCTACAGCAGCTGCACTAGTATTCCACAGGCCCTGTGTTTAATTTAGCAATGTGAAGACTAAGGGCAGAATTGATACCAAACTTCAAATATCTACATTATATCC
>QEPC01010776.1:454263-468988 GCA_003113815.1 Sphenodon punctatus
AGGTTGAATCACAGGCTGGGGGATGATTTCTAGCCCAAACAATGCTGCAGGAACAACCTTGGCTTGGTATGACTTCAAAAAGGTTGAAACCGGCACTCCCTGTGAAACCCCCACAGCTCTAGTTATAGCCCCTGCGAATTGGGCCGCTCTTTTGGCCCGACCCTGGATATGCCTAACCCATGTCCCCCTACTAGAAAAGGTCACCCCCAAATAGACATAGGATTTGACCACTTCGAGTGGCTTCTTGGCAATCTCCCACTTCTCTGTTATCTTACGACCTCCAAAAAACATGATCTTAGACTTTTGCGGGTTTGGCGTCAATCCATTTATGGTACAATAATTATCCAAGACCCGAATCGCACTCCTCAAGCCTCTAGCTGTCTGGGATAATAGGACTATATCATCGGCAAACTGAAGAATATTCAGTTTATGGGTACCAAGTCTGGGGGGATAGATATCTTCCAAGTCTAGCCACTTAACAAGGTCAGCCATATAGATGTTAAAAAGTAGTGGGGCCAACACACAGCCTTGCCTAACTCCCCTGAAAATGGCAATATCCTTTGTAGTTCTGTTACTCGGCCCTATTTTAACTCTTGCTACATTATTTCCATGCAACTGCATCATAAGTGCTAACAGATTTGCATCAATCCCCAACTCCTGGAGCTTTACCCAAAGCCTAGCCCGAGGAACAGAATCAAAGGCTTTACTAAAATCTATAAATGCCAAAAATAGCTTGCCTTTCCTGACCTTCCAATACTTAAAGATAATATGTTGCAATATGAAGCAGGCATCGATAGTCGATCTTCCTTTCCCAAAACCGAACTGCTCCTGTGGAATAATTGAGTTCTCTTCAACCCATTTTTCAAGATAGCTGAGTAGGCATTTCGCAAATACCTTGCCCACTACCGACAGTAAACTAATCGGCCTATAAGATGCTGAGTCCGCTTCATCTCCCTTCTTAAAAATCGGGACGATCCAACTCTGAAGCCAAGATGGCAAATCAAATCAAATACTTTATTGTATAACCCAAGGGTTTTTACAAATTTACAAAACAGTCTGCAACATACATAACCCACAATGGGCTGCACAAATTCCAAGGTATGGTCACACTGGTTATCCACATATATTTAAATAAAATCGGTATAATACAACCTATATAAAACCTTTTTAAGGCATTTATATTCAATATTTGTCGCCTTATATCACATCATTCCACTTTATATCCCTTAATAATTTAAGTGGCACTATTTATACTGCATTTATCTCAAGGATTTTTTATTTTCCGCAGCACCCCCCCACCCCTTTCCCTAAATTTCCCAGACTACCCCATAATACCCTACATTTAAATGAAATAAATATTCGCATCCCTCGGGCTCCACATCCCGCAGTTTACGCTAACAGTTTGTACCCAGCTGCCTAGTTCTCAAGCGGAGAAAAATCAGGCAAAATCTAGCCACTGTTCTTGTGAGGATCGAGTCAGCCTCGTGGAAGAATCTCCTTTCCAGACTCCTAATATCAGAAGAGTCCTGTATATGCTTTGCCAACAAGGCACGCCTAGGGCCCTTTAGAGCCACACAATACAAAAGAATGTGCTCTCGTGAATCTGTCTCATGTAGATCACATAACTGACAGATTCTCTCTGCTCTAGGCATGCCTCTATATCGCCCCTCCAATATAGCAGATGGGTACATGTTACATCGAAAACATGTAAAGATCTTTCTCTGGTTAAAGTCCGGCCAGAGATGTAGGTAGCTATTTTCCAAATCCAAAATTCCCCTCACTGGGTAATCAGGCGCCACCAGCTGTTTAGCCAACAGAGAATCCTCCTCTTGTATTTCCTGGTCCAGGATCCTCCTTCTGATTATAGATAAAGCTCTTTCCAAGCCCAAAGGCTCAAGAGCTTCTCTCGAGAAACCCAAGAGCTTAATTTCCTCCTCCACCCTACTGCTCCAGGCATTCAAAAGACCCGCTCTCACTGCAACAATTAGCAGGGAATTTTCCTGGGAGGGGAACAGACAAACCCTCAACCAAAACCCCAATAATAGGTATAGTGCTCTAGATCTAATTGTAGGGCAGGTCGTTTCCCGTCTCAGTATTACCTGGGGCGTACCTTTTGGGACCCCCAGGATAGAGCAAAGTACCTGGTTCTGAATGGGCTCCAATTTCCTCAAACAGGACATGCCCCAAACTGGGAAGGCGTACAAGCTTTGTGAAATAACTTTAAGCTTAAGGAGCTGTAAGGCTGGTAGCACCAATCTCCCTCCTTGGGAAAAATAGAACCCAAGGATCGCTCTTGAGGTATTCTTTGCTTGGCGCATAACTGCCTGATAATGAGATCTCCAACTTACCACGGCGTTAAAAATTACCCCGAGGTACTTATATTCATTAACCTGGGTAATAGGGTTGCCCCTAATTTCCCATCGATGAAGCTTCCTACAACTCTGTTTCCCCATCACCATAACCTTCGTTTTGGCAAAATTTATCCTTAGGCTTTCCCTATCACAATATTCCCCAAACTTCTGCAAGGCTCTTCTTAACCCCACCAAGCTCTGGGAAATCAAGACCGTGTCGTCCGCGTATAATAAAGCTGGAACTTCCCTTGTACCTATCTTAGGAGGATGTATGTTCCCCTCTTTCAGAAATAAGGTTACATCATTTATAAAAAGGTTGAATAGCCCTGGGGCCAACAAACAGCCTTGCCTAACTCCCTTTTGAACCCTAACTGGCTTCGAGAGCGGCCAGGTCAGTGCTGGACGTATTCGAATTGAATTCCCCGTATGGACCTGTATCAATAGAAAAAGCAGCCGCCTGTCAATAGAGGTCTTACCCAATTTGACCCAAAGTCTTTCCCTACTAATAGAATCAAAGGCCATAGAGAGGTCTATAAAACATAAGAAAAGCTTCCCCCGCTGAGCAATGTAATGGTTAGCAAGGGAGGAAAGAACAAGAATTTGATCCATAGTGGATTTCCCACTCTGGAATCCCCCCTGTTCTAATTCTAGGATGTTTTCCTCTTTCATCCATTTCTGCATTTTTTCCAACAGGAACCGAGTATACAACTTCCCAATTATGCTTAAAAGGCAAATTGGTCGATAGTTCTCTGGTTGGGCAGCATCGCCTTTCTTATATATCGGGACAATAATCCCATTGCCCCAACCCTTTGGTATCTCCCCTGAGGAATTTATAGCAGAAAAAAGTGGAGCCAGGAACCCAGCCCACCAATCTGGTCTAGCCTTCAATGCTTCAACGGGGATAAAATCTTCCCCTGGAGCCTTACCAACTTTTAATTTACCTATGAGGGAAATCACTTCCTCCTTAGTAATGGAAGGCCATTCCGGGAGACATGTGGCTGGGGAAAAAAAAGACTTTTCCTGCAAGGTAGAAGAGTAGAGTTTTAAATAGAACCTTTCCCACTGGGCCACTTTAATTATTGGAGTTGAATTCCTCGCACGGCCTGGACGAACAAGGTTCCAAAAGGACCTTTGATCTCTTTGGAGTACGGCCTCCTGCAACTGGTCCCACCTCCAACTCTGGAATTTGGATCTTTTGGTTACAATTCTTTGTCGATAATACCTCCGGAAGATCAGAAACTCCAATCTCCGGACCCAAGTAGATTCCCTCTTTAACCCTCTAACCAGCCGCCTAAGCTTTCTCCTCAAGCCAAGATGGAGGGATCACCTGATATAAACTGATATTTTGAAACAGTTTGCTGAGAACAACTGCCCACCACTGCGGAGTTGCCTGCAGCATCTCCGTTGTGATAAAGTCTGGACCCGGGGCTTTATTCCTTTTCAATGACAAAATCATCTCTAGAATTTGGGCCTCTGGAAAGCTTATCTGATAATTTTGTGCGGCTGAACTAGTCCAAACTGTTCCCATAGGGAGGTGACCGGTTGTCTCAAGTCCTTGGGGCCTCTCATACAGCTGGCCAAAAAAGGTTTCCCAGAGGGCCATAGGTACTTTGGGGCTCCTCTTAACTTTCCTGGGGTTTAACAACATATTGACCCAAAACTTATGGGAATCCCCCCTCTTGTGAGCAACCATCAATCTAGCCCAAATTTCCTTAAGGAAACTTTCCCATTTTTTCCTAATCAGACAGGAATACACTTTCCTGTCTTTCTGAAATTCTTCCAGATAAATAGTACTAGATGTCCTAACCCATCTTTTCCTTGAAGCTGCAAGGGCAATTTTTGCTCTCCTGCACTCCTGATCGTACCAGGGGTGGTTCCCATATGAAAGTTTCTTAGGGTTTGGATCAACAAAATTCTCTTGAATAGCATCTACAATTTCCTCATAATACTGGGGGATTTTTCCATTTTCCTCTGCTAACAACATTTGAGAGCTCAACACCTTGAGTTTCCCTACCAAACAGAGTACTTGGAATTGCACCATCAGGGTTACTTGAGAGAATTTCTTGACCCTACCCACTGTACTTTCATAGAGGTCCAATGCCTCTACCCCTAGCTGCTTATACTGAACCACAATATCCACACTTAAGACCAAATGATTACTTTCTGGTCTAGGAATAAGCTGGAAATTTCCAAATTTATCGATAGCATCCCAATTGGTAAGGATTACATCGATTACATCGATTGTACTCCTTCCTTGGGGTCCTATAAAAGTACTCTTCTCCCACAAAAACAAAATTAACATTGTTAATAAGAGTCTCCAATTTAAACACAATACCTTCCCCTTGTACAGAAGCAGAACGATATTCTCTATGCCCTAATCTCAGTTGGACATTCATATCCCCCACCAGTATCACTGTTGCTTTGGGGTATTTCCCTTGAACCTCGAGGACCACTTCCTCAAGTATTCCCCATATTTCTGCTTGATAATACGGTGAGGACAGGGGCGGGATATAAACGTTAAACAAAACAATCCAGTCCTCCTGGCCATGTCCAAACTTAAGCAATACCTGCTGAAATTCCGATCTTCTAAGGAAATAGTATGATTGTGAAACCTTGGTTTACACCCTCACACCTGTGCATCATTTGTCCAGGGATCCTGTGACCTAACCTAGTCACATGATTAAAAACCCTGGGGGAAACTGACTTTAACAGGTTTTTCATCTCATAAGAATGTGCTCTTTGACCATCGACAGGTGATTTACTTGAAGTTCCATTAATTTTTTTTAATGTTTTTTTTAAAAATCTAACTAGCTAGTGTCTGTGGGATTTTTTTTAAAAAGGGAGTCATAGCAGACAGGAAGGAAAAATATCAATAAACAAAGGAGGTCATTCCAAAGGGAGAGCTACTTTCCACCGAGATTCTGTGGCCATTGCCCACACAGGATTTCATAGATTTGCTTTTAGCTGGTCATCTCAGCTTCTCAGGCTGTATCTAACGCTTCCTTAGCAGACATTCAAGTCCAGGCCTGGCCCAGTCAGTTAGTTTCCTGTACAACCCTATCCTCAAAATGCTCCACTGGTGTCAGCCCCATTTGGGCTGTTAGTAAATTGCAACTTTTTATTAGACCTCATTCAGGTGAAACAAAGTTCCCCACAAAGAGCAGTGGGGATCTTCTGAATAATCATGGGTAGGGCTAAGATTCTGTCATGGTATTTTTTAAAAAAAGTCATGACTAGGTCATGGTAGAAAAGATAAAAAGTCACGGAAAAGTCATGGGTCAAAAAAAGTTCCATTTTACTTTTATTCAATGTTTTTTAACATAACATATTATTAGATTGTAAACCCAGGGCAGGAGGAAAGCCAGGGGGGGCTTCCCTTATCTCACTTAGAATGAAAGCCCCAGGAAGGAGGAAAGGGCACCCCTGCCCCTTTCCCTTCTCTCTCTGTGAATGAAACCCCCAGAAAGGAGGGAAGGTAGAGCAAGGCGTGAGGAAAGGCAGAGGAAAGGCGTGCTGTCACCTCCAGGACGCCTTTTCTAGCTCTGACCCTGCCCTCTGCCTCTAGCCACACCGCGCTCAGAAGGGGAGGGGTTTGGAGCAACACGTGAGCACGGCAGCCAGCACTGAGTGCGGTATCCACGCTGCTTTTCTGGGAGGGACTTCTCAAGCTCTGCCCTCCACCTCTAACCACGCCATGCTCTGAAGGGGCAGAGTTTGGAGAACCCCGGAAACATCAGTACGGCAGCTGGTGCTGACTGCAGTCTCCACGTTGCTCTTCTTGGCAGCACTTCTCTTTTCGGCGACACGTCTCTTCTCCAGGGTGAGTCAGAAGTGGCTCCTCCAGTGCTTTTTAGCCAAAAGTCATGGTAATCACGGAAAATCTGTAAAAGTCACGGTGAGGGGGGACATTCACTAAAAACGTGACTTCTGTCACTACCGTGACAAAATCTTAGCCCTAATCTTGGGCCATTCACACGGCTCTACCACTGTGCCCTGGGGCACAATGCCATTTGAACAATTTCCTTCCACCCCAGTCCCCAGCCTGTGAGTCACTCTACCCCAGGGTAAGAGGTATTTTGGAAAAATTCCCCACTGGTGCTTGTGTGTCACATGAATGTCTCAGAGTAGATCAGAGCCTCCCTAGGGGAACCCGTGTCTCCTCAAGAGTATTTGGGGATGGGAATTTTAGGGTCTCACAATTCCCTCCCTGTTCATGCATGGGTCTGCAAAGGGTCTGCATTTACAGCTCCATCTCAGTGCCATAGACCCACCCTTCCTCTGGCAGTCTGCACCAAAAATCTTTTCATGGAAGCTCCAGGCAGTTTGGGCTGGAGAAGCTAAGGTGGGGAAGTCAGCTGGGCTTCTCTCAGCCAAGCCTACCTGCGAAGCAATGTCAATGATCCTCAGCATTTATTTCTGCTACTTCCTGTTCTGTGCTGCAGAAATCTATTAGGGGATGGGAAGGGGACTCCCAGTTACCAGAATGAAAAAGGGGTCTCATTAATTTGCTGCCCGTGGGTCTCTCCGCTGTCTGCTGCCCGTGGATCTCTCCGGTGCCTGCTGCCCGTGGATCTCTCCGGTGCCTGCTGCCCGTGGATACCTCCACTGTCTGCTGCCCGTGGGTCCCTCCGCTGCCTGCTGCCCGTGGATCTCTCCGTTGCCTGCTGCCTGTGGATCTCTCCGGTGCCTGCTGCCCGTGGATACCTCCGCTGCCTGCTGCCCGTGGATCCCTCCGCTGCCTGCTGCCCGTGGATCCCTCTGCTGCCTGCTGCCCGTGGATCCCTCCGCTGCCTGCTGCCCGTGGAACTCTCCGCTGCCTGCTGCCCGTGGATCCCTCCGCTGCCTGCTTCCCGTGGATCCCTCCGCTGTCTGCTGCCCGTGGAACTCTCCGCTGTCTGCTGCTTGTGGATTCCTCCGCTGTCTGCTGCCCGTGGATCCCTCCACTGTCTGCTGCCCGTGGATCCCTCCACTGTCTGCTGCCCGTGGATCCCTCCGCTGTCTGCTGCCCGTGGATCTCTCCTCTGCCTGCTGCCCGTGGATCTCTCCACTGCCTGCTGCCCGTGGATCTCTCCACTGCCTGCTGCCCGTGGATCTCTCCGCTGCCTTCTGCCCAGGGATTTATCTGCTGTCTGCTGCCCGTGGATCTCTCCGCTGTCTGCTTCCTGTGGAACTCCCCCCTGTCTGCTGCCCTTGGATCTCTCCGCTGCCTGCTGCCCGTGGAACTCTCCGCTGCCTGCTGCCCGTGGATCTCCCTCCTGTCTGCTGTCCATGGATTTCTCTGGCCCTTCTCCTTACTCTCAACTGTTCTCTAAAATTTATTTATTTATTTTATTATTTATTTATTTAAATTTCTATTCTGCCCTTCTCTAAAGGCTCAGGGTGGCTAACAACATATATATAAGAATCAATAAAAACAAAATACACCCCCCCTCAAATCCCACAGCCCCCCACAAAAATGCCTAATACCACATTCCCATGCCTCAATCCAACACCCAACACCTCAACCCTACTGCAACACACACACACCCAACAACCTCCCCATCCCTTATCCCTGCCTGCCAAATGCCTTTACAAAGAGAAAGGTCTTACATCGCCTCTGGAAGACACTTGGGTTCAACTTCAGGCTTGGGCTCAACTGAACCTCTGGGGGAAGGGAGTTCCGTAGAATTGGGGCAGCAACTGAGAACGCCCCCCGGCGAACTGTCATCATATGAACAAGACTAACCGATGGTACCCACAGGCCAGGCTGTTTAGGTAAATGCTTCTCTTTGCTTGAAGGGACGGTGTCTTCCTAGTGGGCAGCAAAACTGTCTTCTGAATGTATTCAGTCCAACAGTGACCCTGAACCTGCAGTTTGCACAGTAACCATTGGCAGAGGGAGCTGTCCTGCCCCAGTCTCACTGGCCATGCATAGATACTGGTGCTGTAACATGCATTTATTTTTCTCCCATTTGTAACACAAGTCCAGTTAATCTGGCTACTCCTTGATGAGGCAGGGAGGTCCACATTCCATTCCCTGGTTTCAGGCTCATCAGAGCTGAAGAATCTGTAACACATTCCATTTCCAAAGGGGAAGGGGAGCAGAGGGGGCACTAAGCTAAAGAGCTTTTTTGGCCACATTCCCAACTCAGCAAGTTTAGGATCCTGGGCAGGATCTGATTTCACCAGGAATGCTGGAAATAGCCATTTGAAAATGTCTGCCTTGTGGAGAGATGACAGACCGAGGTAACGCTATAAACTAGCTATCTGTTGCCATGATTGCAACCGACACCCCCCCCCCCCCGATCCAGAGCATGCTAGATCTGCCTGGAATACTGAATGTGTGTTTAGTTCCTGAGTGCTTCTAGGCCAGAGGAGATATTTTTAACCAGCTCTTTGGAGTGGTGGTTCTCAGCTAGGTGAGAGTACAAAAAAAGGCAAAAGGAGAGATTTATATTTTGGAGGCAGGGGTATCTTTCTTAAACCTTTCTTTTACTTCCATTGTTCCATGGCTTCGTCTGCAGACTCTAAATATGATGCATTGCTCTGTCTTTCCTGAGGAAGTGTTGCTTGCTATTATAGGAAAGCTTGGAGGGTTAATTTTGGAATAAAACCTCCGAGAAATCCAGGCTCTTCTTAAATCCTGCAAATTGTCTTCTATGGATTTTAGGAAAATTACAGCCAGAGGCTGCCTATCTTAGCTCATCAACAAATGTTAACAGAGCCCTGCCCTGTCATTTGCCAGCAGTTTTAAAGGGGTTCTGCTTGGAGGTCTCTCCAGGGCTAGATCAATGCAGAAACAAGCTAGGGCCCTGCCCTATGTGTCACTATGGTGTGAGATTCCAGTCCCCAGGGACTCGGCACACACACCTGTGTGACTAGGGAGTGTCCAGATTGTTTGCTGGTTTTGTTTTACATTCTATATTTAAAAAGCACATTCCCTCCGCCCCCATTACAACCAGTGGGGAAAATGCAGTGAAACCAGCATTTCCCTGCACATAAGTAAATAAATCAAATAAAAATTCCCATGAAGATTCCTGCAAGGCATAAGGCTCTAAGGAGCCTGAGGTCTCATCTGAAGCCCCTATACTATACGCTTCAGATGGACTCCTGCAGAGATTCCTCATTAGCAAGGGTCCCTGAGGAGGACTGTGCTACAACAACACTCCATGGGTGCCAAAATAAATGCATTCCATTCTGTTTTCCAGCAGGGATCCCATTGTCTTTCAGGATCCCCACCCCCAAGCTCTAGCCTCCAATCCCCAAGAGCACACATTGCCTGTCTTTCCTCCTCTCCATGCCCCTCCAGGTCCCCTTTGCTTCCTGGAAGGAGTGGTGTGTGTTGCAGGGGAAGGAAGTGGAAGTGAAAGGTGGAGCAGAACACAATGGTTCCCAGCTGGATGTCCATCTTGCCTCACACTCCCTGTCTCTTTCTTCCCAGTGTACACTTGTCGACGTACCCATTCCCCAATAAAACTCAGAGACAATATATGGTTTTAAACAGGCCGCACTCTTTATTATTCATCATGAGGCCAGTGGGTAATTGCACTAAGCAATCAGGGTCCAGTATGCTAGCTAACTTTAACTCTATTAACTCGAGTTCATTCTTGGATGTGCCTTCCAGTGTCTGAGCCTCTTAACTTCAACCTCACCCCTTCGACAGGTAACTAGCCATGGCCGAAGGGGGCTACCCGCTCTGGCCAAGAGTAAGGAGTTAACGTATCTGCCGGGCTGAGGACCATGCCTGTCCCTGCTAACCCGGCTAAGACACCCCTCCCAGGGACGTGACCCCAGTGCATGCTGTGCCAACCATTACCTGGGTATCACTTCCTCATCTCTTAAGGAGATGACTCAAAAATTTCCTATAACCTTACCTATTTATCCTACTCTCACATACTAGACCCCTGCCACAAAGGGGGAGTCACTCTCGAACTCCCCCAACACCCACCGCCTAACAACCCAACAGGGACTGCAAATGTCCCACCAACGCTCTCAAATATATCTCATTTCCCAATGGGGACAAGTGCACCCCAGCAGCCCTGAATAGTTCCGGACGTGTATGGACTATCTCTGGTAGTTTGACTGTTGTACCCCCTATTCCTCTTAACCATTTCTCAATTTCCCTATTTATGTTTCTTCTAGTTTTATCCACTTTACTGGGGCTCCTGGCACCCAGTCACTTTAACCTTGGGCTAAACAGGTCCATACTACTTGCACTTGTGGAAACCATTGTAACACTAATAACAAATCATTCTTAATCCCTATTAACAAATTCACCACTTTTTGAGCCGGTATGTCATTTTCTCCCAAATGAATAACGAATATGTGTGGGGTAGCCCTGTCCCTCATCCGTTGGAGTGTAGGCAGCAACTGGTGCCACCGCATTCCACTCCTCCAGTTCCACATGATTCGGGCCCTTTCGGATAAACCTAATTGAACACCAACGGGAGCCTTCGCCGTTGCCTTGTTAGCCCACCGTACCAGGCTGTGGCCCAGGATCCATACCTCTCTTCTGTTAGCCACGGTGGTATTGCGGCCTGGTGAAAACAAAACACAATCAATATGGTGAGGGCCTCACATACTTCTTGTATGCCTTCGACCTCCATCTCCCAACTGCTTTAATTTCTTCCTCACCTAACCCAGCAGCTGCTGCTGTTGTAGCGGCTCCAATCCGAAATGAATGGGTCCCAAAGTTGCTAGTTGGGAGCCCCATATGCCCCAAGGCCTTACGGAACACTGCAGCAAACTGGTAACACGTCAGGGGGGCCCCTCCCTTGTGCACAAACAACCTCCCTGGAACACATGGTTGCATAATCAGGTATCTTTCCATCTGTATCACCAGGCAAATGGTCTGGTTCCCAATTTTATGTAATTGCACCAGGTGCCCCCTCCTCCTCTGATCAGTCCTAGAATACCGGAGACGTAACCTCAAAAATGTGCTGGACCATTCGAGGTCATCTATCCCCAGTGCCTGATTAGTGCTATCTCTCCTGGATAGGGTCACAATCTCGCTGATCCTAAACGCTCCAAAAAATGCAGTAACATACACCGTGGCAAACAGTTGCCCTTCAAAATCATCCCTGCATACATACTGAAGGGAGAATCCTGACAAGGCGCTGAATCATAGTGGTGGTAACGGGGGCCCTAACCTCCCTTGGAGTGGATGCTCTCCTGACCCAGCTCTCCAACATATGCTTCATATAAAAGCCTCATTCCGGAGCTGGATAACCCATAAGCCTACTCACAAACAATAGGGCTGCTATCTTATCAGTTATGGTGCCAGGTGCCAATCCCCTATCCTTCAAAGCCATGGTGAACTGTAATACTTCACCTTCCTTTATGGAAAAACCCTGTCCCCACCCTTTGGGATCCCTAAACCACTGGAACTCCTGGAAAGCCCTACCGTATGCTGCCTGCGTTCTCGGTGCAAGGGATCCCTGCATGATAGTCTGTAACTCTAGAACCCAAGATTCCACACCCCAGGTGGTAGGGGGTCCGGCGTATCCTTGGCCTCCGGTGCCAGTTCTCAAAAATGGTCCATCTAGAACCGGGAAAGGTCATTGGCTATGCCATTGTCTACACCAGGGACATGTTGGGCCATGAAAAGGATATTCCTTTTTAAGCAGGCAGCGACCATCGTCCTAACCAAGGACATCACCCGCATCGAACGTGAGGACAAGGAGTTTACAACGTGCACCACTGCCAAACTGTCACACCAAAACTTCACAACATGGTTGGTAAATTGTTCTGACCATAGCAAAATTGCTATCACAATTGGGAACAATTAAAAAAAAGTGAGATCCCTAGTAACTCCCGACTGGAGCCACTGAATAGGCCATCATGCTGTGCACCAGCATGTTCTAAAATAAATTCCAAAACCGACTCCTCCAGCCGAGTCGGACTGTACCTGTAGGTTGGCCCGGAGCAACAGGCGTTCCCACCAAAAACTCACTCCGTTGAATCCCTCCAAAAATTCCAACCATGTTGCCAAGTCCTGCTGCATCTCCTTGGTCACTCTTATATGATAGTGGGGTGATAAGTCTCCGCTCAGCTTATCATACAAGCGGGACAGGAAAGCTCTCCCAGGGGCCACCACCCGACAAGCAAAATTACGACTTCCCACCAATGACTGCAAAGCCCTAACAGTTATCTTACAAGCCTCCATACTTTCTTTGATCTTCTGCCTGAGGGACACCAACTTCTCCTCTGGAAGTCTCAACATCATGTGCTCAGTATCTAACTCAATCCCGAGGTAAGTTAACCGAGTTGCAGGCCCCTCAGTCTTTTCTGGGGCCAGCGGGATGTCTAAGTCTTGAGCCAGTTCCTGAAACTTCTGCAGTGCAGTTGCACAATCGTCTGACTTTGGTTGACTGAGTATCAAAAAATCATTCAGATATTTTGTCACATCGCCCAAGTGAAGCCTCCGCTTAAACACCCATTCTGCTAATGTGCTGAAACGTTCAAATGCAGAACATGATATCGAGCACCCCATTGGTATGGCCCGATCGTAATAATATTGGCCCTCGAAAAACATTCCTAGCAAATGGAAGCTGCTAGGGTGCACTGGTAACAAACAAAATGCCGACTTAACATCACACTTTGCCAGCAGCGCACCCCGCCCTAATGCTCTAGCCTTTTCCACTGCTACATCGAATGATGAGTACTTGATGGATGCTAATTCCTTGGGGATGGCATCATTAACTGAGCTCCCTCTCGAGTGGGACAAATGGTGGATCAAGTGAAATTCCCCGGCCACTTTTTTTGGTACCACCCCCAGTAGAGACACTACCATATTATCCAATGGGGGGGTCACCAAACGGTCCGGATACTCTCCCTAGCTCTACCTCCTTTGCTATCTTTGTTCGAACCACCTCCTCCAACCCACCTACTGATTTCAAGTTCCGGGAAAAAGGAGTCGGCCGAACAGGACCGGCGGGGATCCTAAAACCTTCCATAAAACCCCGCACCACATACTGCACTTCTTCTCTGTCAGGGTGTTCAAAGCTAATGACCTTCGCAGATGGTCAATTCTGACCAGTGTCGGTCCCCTTTCCAGTCCCTGTACCACCTGAAGAACCCTCCTTTCCTCTAGCATTTCCTCCCCCTTCTCCGTATCTGCCTTTCGCATTTTTCTGACGGGTTTGAAAACAGCTGATAGAGGGGTGATTACCCCAGCACCCAGAACAGGCGTGACGAAAACGGCATGACGTTCTGTTACATCTGCCGACCTTATTATACTCCCAACAGGGGCCCGGAGTTCCTTGGGGCCCCCTCTTTCCTTCCCCTCGGTAAGGCTCGTTGGCTGGAGCTACTCCGCCCCACACCAATGTATGCCCATTATCAGACTGAGGCACGCTAGTGGCATCAATCATATTCTCTAGCCATATGTCAGGGGCACACACATCCCAACGCAAACCCAGGGTTGTGGCCGCCCTATGACAAAAGGCCTCATCATATCGTCCCCTTCGCTTACTGGAAGGAGTGGTGTGTGTTGCAGGGGAAGGAAGTGGAAGTGAAAGGTGAAGCAGAACACAATGGTTCCCAGCTGGATGTCCATCTTGCCTCACACTCCCTGTCTCTTCCTTCCCAGTGTACACTACTCCTTCCAGGAAACAAACAGGGGAGGGAGGGAAGGTGAGAGCCAGGAAATATGTGTTCTTGGGAAAGCCCAATGGTATAACCAAAAGGGTGGGGTCAGGGCTGGCCTCTCTTATGACTATCCTGGCTGCACCTTAGGGTGGCCAGATATGCAAATTTTAGAGGGCACTTATGAGAAATACAGGCTTCAGGGCTGCATTGGAACCAATGTATTTCTCTTAAGTGTCTCAATGTATTTCTCATAAATACAACCTGTATTTCTCATAAGTGTCCTCTAAACTTTGCATATCTGGCCACCCTATGCACACCTGTATCTTGCAGAAACACTAACAGACCTCTAAGTGTTGTAGGAACCATTCAGAACAGATGTCTTAAGGAAGCTAAGGAGATTTCCAGGCTGAAATACCTGTCAGACTGGAATGAGAGGTGCAAATATTTGCTGGTGACTCAGGGAAGAAGCTTAAAGGAATGTTCAGTTTTTAAAAAATTACAAAAAGCCAGGAAATTCAAATTAAAGGGTGTATCTTTAACATATGCAAAATATAAACAATAAAACACAAGCTACGGTACACAAACCAACCTTAACTCCGCCCCACCCACCCCTCCCTGTATCCTGGGACCCTCATACCAGTGTCAGCTAGAGTAACTGTACTGAAGCCAGTGGGGTGCAAAGATAGGATGGCTGATGGCAGAATCCACCTTCTATGCTTTAAGGTGGATACTTGTCTACAAATATGTCAGGGATATGGGAATTGGAATAGGGAGCAGGAGGTCTGTCAGCAGGGCCTTAGCCCCCC
>QEPC01010776.1:469020-486642 GCA_003113815.1 Sphenodon punctatus
CCCCCCCCCCCCCCCCCCAGCCCAGAGAAGTAGTGCTTAGTGTCCCTCAGGATCTTACTTGGTTTGTCCCCAGAGGGAAGGGACTCTGAGCTGTCCTCTTGAATGTCCTAGGAGGCACAGTAACCACAGAAGAGAGAGAGAAGCAACAGAAAAGAGAGGTGGAGGGAAGACAGGCCTGGGCAGGGAGAATGGAGATACACTGACTCGGAGACGAGCGCGAGGTGCGAAAAGACTGAGCACAAGGGAGCGAGGCACAGCGAAGGAGAGAGCGAGCCAGCCTAGATTGGAACAACACTACAGGGGATTCGGAGGGGAAGACACTACAAGGGGGAAATTGTGAACCATATGAGGGCTAAGGTAACCCTACCAGGAGGTGTTCGATCCACAGAGGCTAGACACAGAGAGAGTACCAACAGGAGAAGTGCAACACACAGGGGCTAAAGGGAGACAGTACTGAACGGGGCTTGGCAGCACACACACACACAGGGCTAAGGCGACAGACACTGGGCAGGAGGAGTGCGACACTCGGAACCCGGAGGAGGCAAGGGTAGCAGCACACACAGTGCTTCAGGAGACAACCACTGGGCAGAAGGAGTGCAGCACACCAGACTGGAAAGGTAACACCCCCCATCCCCCTACACACACACACACACACACACACACACCTGCAGGAAACAAAAACTAGCAGGAAGGAGTCAATGCACAGGATCTGGGGGCAGACAAACAATATTATGAAGGGGCAGCAAGGCAGTAATACACTGGAGAACTAAACAAGTCACTCAGAGCTAGGTAGAGGAGCAGGACCATAGTCACTCAAGACTAGAGGGAGGATCAGGAGTCCTCAAACACAGAGAAGGATAAGGGCAAACACAGGAAAAGAGCAGAGGGGGTAAACACCACAACCAGGGAGAAGGGGAGAACTGAGGCCAAGGCAACACCTGACGAGGAAGGGGAGCCAGGCTAGAAATGGCCGCCAGGGAACAAGCCCACAGGGGCAGCAAAGCATGAGAAAGAGTATAACAAGGGACCAGGAGAAGAGGAGCTGTAGGGCAGACTGGGGCAGAGCCCCCCAAGGAGAGAGATTAGCACAGAATGAGGGAAGGGAGAAACAAGCAGAGGGGTAAAGCAGCCTGTACAAGGTTTAATGGGGTAGCTAGGCTTAGCAAGGATTTGAGAACATAAACCATACAACCTGGGAGTGGCCAAACAAGATAGTGGGGAGCACACACAGGCTGGAACACTAAGGGGAAAATGGATGTTCTCCGGGGGGTGCAATTTGTTTCGGTTTCTCTAATAACTAAAATGAAATCTTCCAACTTTGTTTTAGTTATTAGGGAAACAGAAACAAAATTTAGTGCAAACAGAATTCTGTTTGCTAATTTTGTTTTTGTCTTGCTTCTCAGGCAAATGTATACCCCCTATTCCTGCCTCCTGCAGCTGCCACCAGTGAGTGGTGAGGGACATTTATGCATGCTGTGCACTCATGCTGCTCCAGATATCGCATGTAAAGTACATAGTGCACCCCTCTGCCCCTGCCAACTGTTCCAATAGCTGTTCCCTGGCTCCCCGGTACAGGGATGACACTAACTGCCGGCTAAAGATGATGTGGCTAGGCACTGTAAACTGGGGAGCAACAAGCTCCATCAGGCGACAGAAGTCAAGGCTGTCCACCAGGGAGAAGGGCGGGTCTTCCAGAACAAGCATCTCCCCAACCCCCTGGGTGATGCACACAGATGCAGGATGCTGCCTGGGCTATGGCTTCTGCCCCACTCCTGCTCATCCATGGTGGCCTGCCACTGCTGGAGATGGGGATGAGTTTGGGGGGAGGGGCTCTGCCCACTGCTTGGCCTTGGCCTGAGGAATGGGGCTGAGGGGGAAGCGGCTGTCCCAATGGCAGTGGGGAGAAACTGGAGAGTACCCCTAGCAGCATCACCAGCCGCAGCATGGCCAGCAACAGCAGCAGTTCTTCTTTGCCCCCTGCCCCCGCTGAACAACCTCTAGGCAGGCACTGTGGGCAGAGGCCATTGGAGCAGTAGCTTCAGGTGACCCCCAACCCTACTACACAGGAGACAGTGCAGAGAAAGAGCGTGGTTCAGAGCTACCTGGATTATGCCCCGTGAGGATGTCATCTGCAATCTGCTCCTGTACTGGGCAAAAAAAGGCCAAGGTTGGTGGGGTCTAGTCAGGGGTGTAGTGGACGTCTTCTCTTGCCCACCAAATAGTGTGCCGAGTGAATGGGTGTTCTCTGTTGTGGGTGACATAATCCACACCGTTCACGGATGGCACCTCCATTGGTGGAGAAGCTGGTTTTTGTGAAGGTCAGCCTACCACTGCTGGGGTTCCCCGAGCTGCCCTGTGACCTGAGGTGAGTGGCACATCACCAAGTCCATGGTGAGTGTTGCTGCTCTTGTCCACATACCATCTCTGCTCGCAGCTCCTCCTGCCTAAATGCTGGCTGCCCCCTGCCAGTTCCTCTCTCTTGCTTTCTTCTATTATTCTTCCTCCTGAGGCACTCTCTGTAAATTGACATGCTGTTACATCTGGGGTGGTGCCAAATGCCCAGTGCCCGCCTGCCATTATCTCTACCTCACATGTTTCCCAACCACCCTGGGGCACTCCCTGCAAGTTGAAGTCCTGTGATATATGGGTTTCTGCCAAGCTAAATCAGGGTGACACTGGACACTGTGCCCACACACACTGCTGCTGCTGCCCACCTGAAGGGGAGAGAGTCACCTGTGTGCCCTCATGCTATGCATCAGAACGAGACAGAGGGTAATTTCAAACGTTACGAGATCACAGCCAACCACCCTGAATCACAGTGAATTCAGGGTGGTGGCTATGATCCTGTGCATGTCTGTTTGAGCCCTGCCAGATGTTCACCATGGTGAATTCCTGGCGGGGTTCAAAGCTAACCATGGTTCTGGAGGTGAGGCCGGTCTCACCTCCAGAACCATGGTTAGGTTGGCCACGATCCAGGACGGGGCTGGGAATGGCCGCGGGTAATGACTGTTACCCAGCCCCGTCCTGGAATCAGGTCCCAACTATGGGATGGGATTGGGCGCAGCGGCCTAATTGGCCGTTGCGCCCACCCATCTCCCCGTGGGTGGGTGGCCATGGAAGCGGGGGGGGCTGAGTGGCTGCACGTTGCGCAGTCCCGCCCCCTCCCCAATTCCGCTCTGCGATCAGGCCGGCATGTCTAAAGGATGGCCGGTCTGATCACGGACTGGGATCAGAGATGGATCCCGCTCCAGGGTTCAGCGTGGCGGGCTGAAAGGCCCGTCACGTCTGAAATTACCCAGAGAGGACAGCCCTCTGTGCCCACATGCTCATTCTGCCCGCCAGATGGAGAGAGGTGCCCTTGGCACCCTGAACCATATAGGGATTTCTTTCTTATTCTCCAATCCTCTCAAATTCAAACTTTATCTCTCCACAGGTGAGGCAGGCAGGCAGGTACCAGTGTGTTGTCCACCAATGCTTAGTTTTTAGAACATGACTGCTCTCTAACTCCTGCTGGCTGCTAAGCACTGACAGTGTCTCTATGCCCACCAGCCACCTCTGTAATGGATGCGACTTAACACTTAACAGCAACAACTTGGGGATGAGAAAGCATCACAAAGCCAACTTAAAACTGCTATTAAGCAAAGGCAAGCCATGCAAGCAAATGTCCATTAACATGAATGAGAATTCCCATGAATGCGAGATAGGACTGAATGGAAAACAAAATTTTAAATTTTAAATGAAAATGAAATGTAAAAAAATCCGGTACCCGGAATCCGGTAACAGGACCGGATTTACCGGGTCGAATCCGATAATGCCGGTACGCCCAGTACCGGCATTATCGGATACCGGATTTACCAGCACGCCCACCCCTACACTCCAGGACAGGATACCTATTTCACTGTGGTCTGCCAGACTCATCCTGGCTAAACAAACCTAGGCAAAGAGCATATTAAAAGGACATAAAATGGATGCCTGTCCCAGCCTTAACTACAGGGGCATGACCATGGTCCCATAATAAGGGTATTTGTGCTGTATATATTTGTATTATGTGTTATTGCTTTAATTAATTACCCACTTCATGTTTGCGTAAATTTGAGTGAAGGACACACTAGTTTGGATTGTTGTACTGGTATTTTGGACCTTACGAGTTATTTGTTGACTCGCTGTTGATTTTTTGTGTTATGTATTTCTCCCTCTACCCTTCTTTATTCTCTGTTACAATGTTGTCTATCCCTGTTTTAATTGTTGTTAGTTTTATGATGTTTTAAATATTTTAAATACTGTTTTATATTGGATTTGTTAGCCGCCCCGAGCTGTTCGCAGGAGGGACGGGGTATAAATATATTAAATAAATAAATAAATGTGTATAATAAAATGTAGCACCGGAGTCACGTGGGCATGCTGAGGCAGCAGGTCATGTTTGGCTGAGCTCCCAGCGGGCCTAATGCAACAGCGCACCTGAAACAGCTTAAACTCTCCCCAAAAAAGCTGCAGAACCCTAGCGTAACTTACAAGGCAAGTGCGCCGAAAAAAAAAGGGAAACAAATTTAAATTTGGAGCAACCCAGCACTCCACGCCGTAGTGCGAGAAGAGGAGAAGCGGGGGAGCCTAAAATGGCAGGCACAACAGAAAAGGACCTGCAGGAAGACACAGAGGCCCAAACGCAAGTATTGGACTTGTTAAAATCCATAAAGAAAGATCTGGCAATTAACAAAATCGGAATTAGCAAAACAAATGATATGCTAGAAGATCTAAAGGGTCAGGTGGAGGGAATGAGCAAAAGGATGGACTTAATAGAGCAAAGAATAAGTGACCAAGAAGATTGGAGGAATAATGTTGAACAAAAAGTGACAGGGGCAGAGGTGGCAATGCAGGATTTAAAGAATAAAGTAGAAGACCTGGAAAACAGGTCTAGAAGAAGCAACCTGCGCATAATGGGGGTCCCAGAGGGAAAAGAAAAAAATGGAATGACAGAGCTTCTGCATGAGCTTTTAAAGAACATATTCCCAGGGAGCCCCATGTTACATTCAGTGGAAATTGAAAGGGCCCATCGCTCACTTAGGCCAAAGCCAAAAGATCAGCTCCCCCCAAGAGCAATAATTGCCAAATTACTGAGATATTCAGACAAAGAGAACATCTTAAGGGAGGCGAGGAAAGTCAAAGAACTAATATTTGAAGGGGCAAAAATCTCCATCTACCCTGACCTGGCAATGGAAACAGTTCAGAGGAGAAAGGCCTGGAGGAGCCAGATTGAATCCTTAGGCAAGGCAGGCATCAAGGCCCAGATATACTACCCAGCAAAGCTGACATTCACTTATGAGGGCAAGAGACTATTCTTTATGAAGGAAGAGGAGCTGGAGAAATTTAAAAACAAAAACTTGAGAGACAAGTCTGCAAACTGAACAGAGGCAAAGAAAAGGACAGTCAGGGGTGGAGAGAAAACAGAAGAAAACCGGAACACAAGTTTGGGAGAGGAACAGAACAAAATATAAAGAACTATATGCCATAAAGCAGGTTTAATGATGGTTGTTAAAGTATACGATAATATGCATATATGTAAAATGTTGGTGAGGTGTTGCAAAGGGCAAGTGGGGGGTACAGAGCCACTAGACATGATGCTCCACAAGGGAGTCCCCAAGAGGACAGGAGCTAGGGGAGGGGGGGGAGGGAGGAAGGGAAAGGGAGGGGAAAAAAGGAGGGAAAGAGAAGAGATTAGGAAAAAAGGACAGAAAAGGCAAAATAGGTTGGTAACTAAACAAACACAGGAAAAAGAGGCATACAATAGCAAACAGGGCAGGCAGAACCGGAGTGAGAGACAAGGAAAAAATAGAAATATGAGAGGTACAGAAATAAGAGGGAAAGATAATAAATGGCTCAGCTAAAAATAATCACAGTCAATGCATGTGGGCTTAATAACCCACAAAAAAGAAGGAGGGTATGGCAGTTTTTGAATAAGCAGCATCCAGACATATTTGCTATCCAAGAAACCCACCTAATAAGGAAAGACAATGTCAGATTCACAAATAAAGAATACAGAATATACAGTGCGAACGGAGAAAAAAAGAGAGCGGGGGTCCTGATAGGAATAAAAAAATCTATAAAAATGCAAGTTACAGAAACAGACAAAGATAAACAAGGAAGAATGCTATTTATAAAGGGCAAAATAGGGCAGGACATATACTCGATAGGGACCATTTATGCCCCCAATGTTAACACTGCAGCATTTTTTGCAGAAATCATCCCGAGAATAGATGAAAAAATTGAGGGAAGGGCAATACTGATGGGAGACTTTAATACTCCCCTATCGGAACTAGATCTATTCACAAAAAATAAATTATCAAAACAACAAAACAGAATAGTCCAAGTGATTAAAAAATACCACTGGATAGATATTTGGAGGGTGCAGCACCCTACCACGCAGGAATTTACCTACTATTCGAATCCACACAAGACATCAACCAAAATTGATCATATTCTAGTGAATCAGGACATGTTGCCGCAATGTGAGGAAGTGTATATAGTAATTACCCCCTTCTCAGATCATAACGCAGTGGGGCTGGAAACTGGAAAACAACACAAAAACAACAAAGGGGAACAACAAAGCTGGCGGTTAAAGCAATTTTATTTGCAAAATAAATGGGTTACAGAACAGATTGAGGAAAGAATGGAGGAGTATATACAAATAAATGAGCAGCCAGACACCCCTGCAGCCACAGTGTGGGAGGCGGCAAAGGCAGTAATGAGAGGCCACTTTATATCGCTGGGAGCACACCTAAAAAAAGAAAAAAAAGCGCAAATTAGTGAGAAATATTTACTAATTAAACAGCTATCCAAAAATCCAGTGGTCAATGCAACTAAAATAGCCACGATTAAAAGCCAAATTAATTTATTAGAAAGCGAAATTGTGATCAGAAAAATACGATACACAAAAGCTTTCTATTTTGAAAAGGCGAACAAGGCAGACAAGGCGCTGGTGTGGATGACAAAAAAAAGGAGACAAAAAGGGACTATACCCTATATCAGAAACAAGCCAGACGCACCCATGCTAAAAGAAAAAGAATTGGAGGACTGCTTTGTTCAATTTTATCAAAAAATATACGAAACAGGTAAACCAGCGCAGGACAACATTACTAATTTCCTGAATGAAGTAAAATTTAAAAAAATAACAAAAGAAGAAACCCAATTCCTGAATAATGAAATTAGTCTTGAGGAAGTACAAAAAACAATAAAAGAATTACCAAATAACAAGGCGGCAGGCCCTGATGGCTATCCTGCAGAATTTTATAAAACGTTTAACAAGCAAATAGCCCCACTCCTAGTAAAAGTATATAACTTCATATTAAAACAAGGGAGAATGCCAGACACATTCTACGATGCAACAATTACGCTATGTCCAAAACCAGGTAAAGATTTAGAACTGTGCAGCGGCTACCGGCCCATATCACTAATAAACACGGACGCAAAACTGTTTACTAAAATACTAGCCAACAGATTAATGATGATTATTCCAAATATAATTAACGCAGACCAAACAGGATTCATTCCAGGAAGATTAGGAATAGACAATATAAGAAAAATCGTGAATATTATAAACCATGTAAAGACCAAGCAGATTCCAGCCGCTATAGTGGCGCTAGACGCGGAGAAAGCCTTTGACATGGTGGAATATAATTACTTATTCGAGACCATGAAACGAATGGGAATCACGGGCACTTTTCTACAGTGGGTAAAAACAATATATAAAGCCCCGAGAGCTAAAATAATGATAGGGGGTAAGCACACAGCAAACATAAACATAACTAGGGGAACAAGACAGGGTTGCCCATTATCCCCTTTACTATTCAATATAGCTATTGAGCCCCTAGCAATGGCAATAAGGGATGATCAGAAAATCAAAGGGATCAAAGTCGCAGATAAAGAATTTAAACTCTCCCTCTATGCAGACGACATGATGGTGAGCCTCTCGGACCTGCCCCGGTCAGTACCAAGACTGATGGAAGTAATAGATAGATTTGGTAAAATCTCAGGATATAAAGTGAACGCAGGCAAGTCTGAGATGCTGTTGTTCAACGAAGAAAAACTTACTAGCAGGGAAAGAGTGGAGTCAACCCCGTTCGCAGTCCAAACGGACAGTATAAAATATTTAGGGGTACAAATTACCAAAAAATGGAGGGACTTATACAAAAAAAAATTTCTCCCCTTGTTAGAAAATATAAAGAGAAAAGAGGAGGATTGGAAAAAATTGCAGGTATCTTGGCTAGGTAGAACAAATCTAATAAAAATGCTGATACTTCCCAGGCTGCTATACACCTCCTTTGCCTTGCCGATCCAACTGCCTAACGATTACTTTATGGCAATTAATAGAACCATATCAAGGATCCTCTGGCAAAGAAAAAAACCCAGAGTAAGGAAAACGATTCTGTACACGAGTAAAGATAATGGAGGCCAGCACTTACCTGACATGAAGTTATACCATTGGGCAGCTGCCCTCAGAGGGGTAAAGATATGGTTCCAGGGAAAGTCAATTCCGGACTGGCTGACACTAGAAAAAGAAGCATGCCAAGTAGATAAATTTGTTAATATACTTACCGATGGACAAAAAGTAAATAAAAAAATTGTTATGATACACCCCTTTGCAGGTATGGCCTTACAAGTCTGGGAGTCAATATGTAATAAGATAGAAATAAACAGAGAAAACTCCCCTTACACCCCGATTTTTGGAGAATGGAGCAAGAGGGCGGGAATAAATCGAAAAGAGGCGGAGAAGTGGGAAAAGAAAGGGCTAAAATGGGCTGCCCAGCTCTTTGTGGGGGAAGCTATAATGAATATAGAAACAATTAAAGAAAAATTAGAAGGGCCCCCCGACTTTTGGGCATATGCCAAAATTGTGAGTAGATTCGGCCACAAAATGACAAAAGCACAAGTGAATAGAAAGGTAACAGACTTTGAGATGGTGATGTACGGGGACCAGGGGCGAAAACATGAAATATCAAAAATATATAGAGTGTTGCAAGTAATCATGCACTTACCAGATGCAGGATATTTCGAGGCGTGGGAAAAGGACCTCCACAAACAAGTAGAAAAAAAAGAAAGGCATGAGGTATGGCACAACATGAGAAAACTATCAAACTCGTTGTCAGTACTGGAACCACAGGTAAAAGTAATCTACAGAATGTACCTCACCCCATACAAATTGAATAAAATGAACAAAGATTACCCTAAAGAGTGCTGGCAGGGGTGCGGAGAGGAAGGGAAATGGCTCCATTGTTGGTGGGAATGCTCATATGTGAAGGAATTCTGGGATAAAGTGTGGTCCCAAATGAACAAAGTGGCGAACTGTGAAATACCAAAGACACCGGACACCGCACTGTTGGGCATCTTTCCCGACTTGCAAATAATTCAGGAAAGGACACAAGCCTGCCAACAGCTTCGATTGGCAGCCATACACACAATAGTGTGCAATTGGAAAGCAAGAAAAAAGCCGTCCTACAAAAAATGGATCCACAGAGTTTGGCATACCATCACCATGAAGCGGGTGCAGGCAGAACTTCGTCAAAACCTCGACAGTTTTTACTCCGTCTGGAATAACATATGGAGCCTCTTGGAACAAGAAATTAACATGAACCAACCTAAAATGTCAATTTGTATAACAAAGATATAGGGAATGTTAATTGTTTAATGATATATGAATATGGAATGTGACAAGACGCACTAAAACAATACTAGGCTGGGACCGATTCTGTAACCAAGGTCCTCAACCAAAAGGAGATGAAAGTGTGTAAATTGTTAATAATTGTTACTCGAAAAACAGAATAAAAATATTATACAAAATTTTTTTTTAAAAAAATGTAGCACCCATTTAATCAGTGTTAGAGTGTCTGTGTGAAAAGGACCTATAAGAACATAAGAACATGAGAACATTTGTAGTACCATACTGGGTCAGACCAATGGTTCGAACGAACTAAGTAGTTTTTGGGTGATCCAGGGTGGGTCAGTAGATATATGGAAACCCAGTATATATGTTTGTATTAGGGTAGTAGATAATGCCTGTTCTTATTTTTTTTGATGGGAAAGTATTTGGGGATTTTTGTAGATTTGTTTGTCTGTATGTTTATTTGTGCTATAGCCTTTGGCTTGGCTTAATCAAATTTGATTGACCAATGGTTCATTGAGCTCAGCATCCTGTCTCCGACAGTGGCCGATCTCAGTTGCTTGGAAGAAGTTCCCAACAGGTCACAATGGGACGATCCATTCCCTATTGTTCACTCCCAGCTCCTGATAGTAACCTATCTGGCTAATCGCTGCTAATGGACCTCTCCTCCAGAAACTTGTCCAACCCTTTCTTAAACCCAGCGATACTACTGACCTGGGCCACATCTTCAGGCAACAAATGCTGCAACTTAATTGTGTGTTGAGTGAAAAAATACTTCCTTTTATTTGTTTTAAATCTGCTACCTGTTAGCTTCATGGAGTGTCCCCTAGATCTAGTACTGAGAGGATAAATAACCGTTCCTTATTAACTTTACACCACTCATGATTTTATAAACTTCTATCATATCCCCTCTGTCGTTTCTTCTCCAAGCTGAAGAGCCTCAACCTACCCAGCCTCTCTTCATAGGGGAGCCGTTCCATACCTCTTATCATTTTTGTTGCCCTTCTCTGTACCATTTCTATTTCTCCTATATCTTTTTTGAGATGAGGCGACCAGAGCTGCACACAATATTCAAGATGTGGTTGTACCATAGATTTATATAGTGGCATTATATATATTTTCAGTTTTATTTTCTATCCCTTTACAAATAATTCCTAACTATCTGTTTGCTTTTTTGACGGCCGCCACACACTGAGCTGAGGATTTCAATGTACTGTCCACAATGACTCCAGGATCCTTTTCCTGAGGGATAACTCCTAATTTAGAACCCAGCATCGTGCACATAAAGCTTGGATTGTTTTTCTCTATGTGCATCACTTTGCACTTGTCCACATTAAATTTCATTAGATGCCCAGACACCCAGTCTCCCAAGATCCCCCTGCAATTCTTCACAGTCCGCTTATGTTTTAACTACCTTGAATAACTTGGTGACATATGCAGATTTGATTACCTCACTCCTTACTCCCCTTTCCAGATCATTAATGAATACATTAAACATCACTGGTCCCAGTACAGACCCCTGGGGCACACCACTATTTACTTCATGCCCGCAGTTATGCTGAACTGTGTTACAACTACCTAGCAGACTGATGTCCTAATCCACAGCTGGACCTGGAGGCTGCAATCCTGAAACCACTTAAAGTCCCACAACAGGACTACTCCAGAGTAAGTAGTTTCAGGATGGCACATGGAGGTATCTATATGAGATGGAGGGCTGTTCAGACTGCATGTGTAATCCACTCTTCTGCTGAGACGCTTAGATATAACTATGATGGTGCTTTTTGTGGCTTGGACATCTGTCCACTGGGAACTGGACTGAAATTTCTAACTAGTTAACCTAGAGTTGTAAGAGTTTAGAGAAAGAAATAGCAGCTGCCTCTCTACTCCCCCCAACTGTAGGGAGATATTTTGGTTTGTCTGGGATTCCTAAAACTCTTGATACTGAGAACCAGGTTCCCTTATGACTTTCCACAGAGTATTTTTAGACAAGTGCCTTCCCACCCATCACCCATCCATCATGCATGTTACAGGGCTGCATTGGCGCACTATGCAGCCCTGCAACATGCATGATGGGTGGATGATGGACGGGGAGGCACATGTCTAAAAACATCCAGTCTGCTCCTGACAACCAGGCCTATCTTGAAACTTTGAAGTTGGCTGGACAACAAAGATCTTCCCAGGCACCAGCTGAAGTTAGAATGACTGGTTCTTCTGGTGCTAGCTTCAATACTGAATACAATCAAACCCACACACACCCATATCCAAACATTCTGTTTGTCCAGATTAGAGAGGTGTCTGGATATATGAAGGTTCCATTACATACTGGGGTTCTATGTGCCAAGCACCCACTGAGCTTTGAACAGCTGATTGGTATATCCTCCATGAAAGTATCAGGGCACGTACAACCAGTCCAGCACAAGCAAGGAGGCTGATCGGAGAGATCCAGATAATATGTGAGGTTTGGTTTTGTTCGTTGTAGCTCAGTCTCTTGACAGTCTCTTTGTTTATGTCTGCACTAGGGAAGTGGACCAGCGTATGCCAGTAATGCAGTGGCTCTACATGAACTGTGCTCTTCTTGTTACAGGTTGCCTCATGCCCACAGTTGTGCTGAACTATATGATACAACAGTTGCAATGGTCCTCTGGGTACCTATCATACAATCCCAGCACAAAGCAATGAAGCAGTGGCAAGAGTGTAGTTATTCTGCGACAGACAGTGCAGTCGCACCAGGGGCCACGAACGTGGGGGCCCCATGCTCCCTGGTGCTGCTACATCCTCTGCTGCTGGGAGAGAGTATGGAGCCCCCATTCCATCTTCTGCACTGGGTCCCATTTCAACCTACCTATGCCCCTGGGCGGTGGCTTATGGGAAATTTCCAAAGGCCTCTGAGAACCCAGCAAATCTATAAAACAAGAAGTCAATCTCGTAATTCCACTGGGAATACCAATAGGTTTCGTGCCTGTGCCAGTCCACTTCCCCAACATTAGAGGAGGCTGAATGCCATGCCCCCTTTGCCCCAGTCACATCTGTTAGTCTGGCCACAGACCTGGGTATCAGTTGAGTTTGCATGTGCTAGCTCTCTGTCCCTGGGTAATCTTTCTACACTGAGGCGATTCTTGTGTGTTTGGTTACATCAGTTCTAAGGCTGCTTTGCCAACAGTCAAGCGATTACTCTAATCCTAATAACTCTTATGCAAAAGTCAGCAGCACTGACATTGTTTTAATCTGCAGCTCAGCTCAAAGGCAGGCTAGAGTTCATGCACAGTTTGTAGAATGTTTAATACCGGGGGTGCGGCAGTGTCAGAATCTGATCCTAAGCCAGACACAATGTTTTGGCTTCTTCCCCTCAGAAACTGATGTTACTAACTATAAAAGCACCACCCAGACCATTATCTACTGCACTTACCAAAGAGCCTGGGAAATGTGCAAAGAGTCCTGATAACATTCCAGTTAGCAACATTAAACACACACACTCATGGCCATGCAATATGGAGTGTGTGGATTCCAAGGCTTTCAGTACTTTACAGCACTAAATTCCTTTCACAGAAGACTTGATTTCCAATAGCATCCACTTTGTGTTTAACTGTTGTCCTTACTAAGGTATATGCATCCACTTCTAGAAATTCTAATTTCTGACAATATCAGTGGTTCTTCCTAACAGGTTGGAAGCTTAAATGTGGAAGTTAATTAGATCACATTATACAGTTCTACAAAGGACTCATCTGAGTATACTCTATATCCAATAAAAAGGAAAAGAAAGAAGCTGATAAAGTACAGGCAGGAGCCAGTTGGGAACAGTGAACCTCAACAAGGTTATAGCTAAATAGACACAAAGATAGCAATTGAACAATAACAAAATGTGCAAGTGCATATATACAAATGCTAAAAGCCTAAAAACTAAGATGGATGAACAAGAGTGTTTGGCATTAACTGAGGATATCGATATATACAGCAATGGGCATTTTGGAAAAATGGTGGAATGATTATAACATGGGACACTAATGCCAGGATACAAAATACACAGAGATGACAGGGTGAGTTGTGTTGGTGGGGAAGAGGCACTGCCATAGAAAGCATAGACTCAAGCAAGATAAAATTGGTAAATGAAATTAATTTCACCATAGAATTTATATGGATATAAATTCCAAATACAAGGAATATGGCAGCAAAGCTATATTGCTTGTCAGGGGTCCACGTCCACTGCGTTTTCCCTATTGCCACCAATGGAGAAAAAGCAGTGAACACAGATCCCTGCTATTGATCACTTGACCATAACTGTGGCAGTAGCTGTGAAATACAAAGGTAGATGAGAATGGCTACAAACACAAAACACTCAATAATAGTGTGTGAGTGAAAATGTCATTTCAGGGCATGATATAGAGGCCCTCAGGTCATAAGCATCAGTGCTAGCGCTAGAATTTAGATACCAATTAGAAGGAAATAAAAAGGAATAGCTATAAATGTAAAAGGCCTGCAAATTTTATGGAGACCAATAAATGTAAGCCCCAAATCAAAAGACACCAAGAGATGTTAAAGAATACCAGCATGACTGAACAGCAGTATAAAATAGGCAAAAAGACCCTTTCCTAACAGGCGCGGGTACGTGGGAGGATGGGTGGGCACTGCAGTGGGTGGGTGGTGTGTGTGTGTGTGTGTTCCCATGGACCCCCACCCACCTCCATGCACGGAGCATTGTGCATTGGCACCCGTTGCTCTGTGCATGGGTGATGGGTGGAGATTGGGTGGAGTGCGGGAGCACACACGCACCCCTACCCACCGCCCATGGCGTTCCCACGTGTGAGGGGTGTGTGGGTGTGGGTGTTCTATGTCAAAATGGCCGAAGAGTGAGAATCATTTCAGAAAGGAGCTTTAAATTTTGACAAGTTAAATGTAAAACAATAATAATCAAGCAGGCTAAGAGAAAATTTGAGGGACAGCTTGCTAAAGACATAAAAACCATTAATAACAATTTAAAAAAATGCACCAGCAACAGGAAGTCTGCCAAAGAGTCTATGGTCCCATTAAACCATCAAGGTGTAAAATGAGCTCTCAAAGAGGAGCTAAATGAATTCTTTGCATTAGGCTGTTTTTACACAATCCTAATACCGGCAATACTCCTCTAAATCCAGATTATAGTTGATCATGTGAATTTCCAGGCCAGTTTAAATCACTTCCACTTCCTGTTTTTTAACTCCTGTGTCCTGGTTTTATATCAGTGTTGTTCAACATGATTTTCAAGGATTTATCTGATATGGCATGAATGAAATAATACCAGAATAGTGATCGTGTGAACAACTAACTCAGTATTAAGCCACTCCACCATAGAAAATTGCAGGTAGAGTTTTTACATCCCCTCTACTCAATGTCTCTATAGTATTCTACATTCTTGGGAGGCAAAATGTCACAGGTAGGGAATTCCAGCAGAAAAGGATGTGACAAATGCTACCCATGATGCCTCCTAATCCACTCTTGACTCTGTAGTGGAGGGAATACATCACAGTCATCTGTTCCAGGGACCCATGACAGCAAGTGACATTGGCAAAGCAAGGACGTTGGGAGGAGAGGGGCTCACAGCTGCCCACACAGTACCCAGAAATCAGAGTGGAAGAAGGCTCTGAAATTCAACTGTGCTGTCTGTGTGGCAGAATCCAGTTCCCTTTGGAACTCCCATTTGTTTCAGCTTTCTGCACAAATACAAAGTGAGCTATACCATGGAATGTATGCAGTCTTCCTTGTGACTATCAGAATAAGTGTTTACACTGCCAATCCGAAATAGTGCTTATTCCGGAGTATTAATGATCATGTAAACAGTTACTCCAGAATGATAACTCCAGAATGACAAATCTGGAATTACAGCTACTTCAGAATAACTTTGTATGTTTAAGAAGAACAGCTTTGGTCTTCACTGCAGAGGATGTTGAGGAAATACCATGTAAGCCATTACTTTAAGATGATAATTCTGAAGAACTTTCACAAATAGGTGTGTCAGTAGAAGAGTTTATACAGCAAGTTGATAAACTAAACAGAAATAAGTCACCAGGATTAGATGGCATTCATCCACGAGCTATGTAACGCGCCACTAAAATAAATCAGCCTCTGTACCAGATAACGGGAAGGTAGCTAATGGAATGTGGACTTTTAAAAGGCCCCAGAAGCAGTCCTGGAAACTACAGGTCAATGAGCCTAAAGTCAGACTCCAGACAGATTGGTAGACATTTGTAAAACCTCATGGGTCTCAAACTCACCTTCGCAGGGCTTGAGGCAGATGCTGTGGCTGACTCTGAACAACCAGAAGAGCTGTCTGTAGACCAGGGCCAATTTAGAGGAGTGGGGGACAGGCAAACAGGACAGCCCGAGGGGCCTCACGTTGCTACTGCTTCACACAGGAGCAAACCAGTGGCCATTCCCGTGCTGGATTGCTGCCGCCCAAGGCAGCTTCCCCCCCACCTCATGCCCTGCCAGAAGTATATTTATTTATTTATTTATTTATTTATATATATATTTATTTATTATATTTGGACGGCCCCCATGCCTACGGCATCCCAGGGTGGCTCACAACAGGTAAAACAATAATAAAACATAAAAACATCAAATATAAATGATTAAAGGTTGTAGGAGCATGGAGGTCACACGGGCAGTGGGTGGGGTACACTGACTCCATGGGGTGAGGAGCCTATCTGAGAGGGGGTTGGCCAGGACACAAAGGGGTGGCTCCTGCCAGTCTGTTCCAGTAGCTCCCACCCCCGCGGAACCTCATACCTCCTAGCCTCCCCATCACCCCGTGGCACCAGGATCGAGCAATCTTCTGCACCCTCTCCCCTTGCAGTGTTATCTCAGCCTCGCCATTCTCTTGCCCCAACACCACCCCATCTGAAGACCCAGATTCTCAGATATAACACCGCTGCGTAGCGATCCTGGTTTCTGTTTGCCTTCTTCCTACTGACAGTCCCAAACTATATGAACAGGAAGCTGAAAACAGGAAGTACATGCTCCAGTCTCTATATGGAGTGTACTAGGGAACCAGGCCACGTATGATTCCAGTCCTGTTATGCCTGATTACCTGGTTTCATACTCAGCCCTTGCTATTAACTATTGATTCCTGGATCCTGATATTACGTTGGTTACGTTAAGAGTAAGGTAATCAAATTTGCAGATGAGACCAAGTTATTCAAGGTAGTTAAAACACGAGCAGACTGTGAAGAACTGCAACAGGATCTTACGACACTGGGTGCATGGGCATCTAAATGGCAGAGGAGATTTAATGTGGACAAGTACAAAGTGATGCACATAGGGAAAAATAATCCAAACTATGCATACACAATGCTGGGTACTAAGCTAGGATTTACCACTCAGGAAAAGGATCTGGGAGTGATTGTGGACAATACACTGAAACCCTCAGCCCAGTGTGCAGCAGCAGTCAAAAAAGCAAACAGAATGTTAGGAGTTATTCGCAAAGGGATAGAGAATAAAACTGAGGATGTCATAATGCCTCTATACAAATAGATGGTGCGACTGCTCCTGGAATATTGTGTGCAGTTCTGGTCACCCCATATCAAAAAAGACATAGCTGAACTAGAAAAGGTACAGAGAAGGGCAACGAGAATGATAAAGGGTATGGAACGGCTTCCGTACAAAGAGAGGCTTGACAGGCTGGGTCTCTTCAGCTTAGAGAAGAGAAGACTGAGAAGGGACATGATAGAGGTTTATAAAATCTTGAGTGGTGTGGAACGAGTAGATGGGGAATGGTTATTTACCCTCCCAAATAGTACTACAACTAGGGGACACTCCATGAAACTAGCTGTTGGCAGATTTAAAACAAATAAAAGGAAGTACTTTTTCACTCAACGCATAATTAACTTATGGAATTTGTTACCAGAGGACGTTGTCAAGGCCAGTAGTATAGCTGGTTTTAAAAAAGGACTGTATAAGTTCTTGGAGAGTAGGTCCATTAATGGCTATTAACCAAGTAG